>CM061532.1:215148941-215239091 GCA_030545055.2 Neoaliturus tenellus
GGTTTTTCACTAATTTTTGATTCATATTCAACATTTGGATAAAATGAATATATAATTTCTGATTCTTTATGTAAATGTGAATGATCTTTATGATTTTCAAAACTAGGATCAACTAAATTACAATGTATTTCAATAACATCAAAAGGTCTAATTTTTGGTAGTTTTATTCCTTTTGTTAATACATTTGGTTCAATTATTTTATTATTTAACCCTAATAAATCAATTATAATTGTTGTAACTATAATTTTAACAGGAGATTTTATTATAATATATGGTCCATCATTTTTCAGTATAAAAACATTTTCATCAAATTTATTAATTTTCTTTTTAAATTCTATTAAACTATTAATAAAAATATTTTTTATTTCTTCAATTGTATAATTTCTTTTATTTATATCAAAATATTGATCTATAATTTTATCATCTTCATCTTTAATAGAATATCCATAACAGTTTTTTATAATCATTTGGTATATTTGATATAAAATTATCTGAATAAAATCCACTTAAACCAATACTATATTTTCCATCTAAATGTATTGGATGTTCTAATCTTAATTCTAGTTTGGATGAATGACCAATTATTTTAAATAATTTCATCTTATTTAATTGGAGAAATTTTTAGAAAAAAAAGATAATATAAAATTAGAATCATATGATAAAAATAATAAAATGATCAACCTATTAGATTATTAATTATAGGAACAAGTGGATCTGGTAAAACTACATTATTATTAAATTTTATTTACAAAAGATTAATTCCATATTCAAATTTATATATTTTTAGTAAATCATTAGAACAACCATCTTATAAATTATTACAAAAAAGATTTAAAAATATACAATCAAATATTAATAAACAAATTTCTCATTTTTCATGTGATGATGTGATTCCACTAAATGAATGTAAACCAAATTCATTAGTAGTTTTGATGATTGTATTTTTAGAAAAACAAGATAAAATTAAAGAATATTTTATAATGGGTAGACATAAAAATATATCATGTATTTATTTATCACAATGTTATTCAATAGTTGATATGCAATTAATTAGAAATAATTTAAATATGTTATGCATTTTTAAACAAAATGAATATTATATGAAAAAAATATATAATAATTTTGTTGGATCAATATGAAATTTGATAAATTTAAAACTATTTGTAATGATTGTTGGAAAGAAGACTATGGATTTTAACTATTAATTTATTGAAAAAATCAAATGATGGAAAATATATGAAAAATTTTTCTGATATTAAATAATGATAATGGCTTGTTGTATATTTGAGTCAATAATTGATAGAATATTTATTTTATTAGTATTATTTATTTCATTAGTATTTATATATTTAATGAAAATTACAGAAATAAAGTAAAATAAATTGTGTTTAACATGATTTGTATTTGTGTTAACATGATTTATGTTTATGTCAACATGATTTGTGTTTGTGTTAACATGATTTATGTTTTGTGTTAATATGATTTGTGTTTGTGTTAACATGATTTGTTTTTGTGTTAACATGATTTGTGTTTTTGTTAACATGATTTGTGTTGAGCCTAAATTTTCTTTGTAATAAATGGATAAGATATCTGTTAATGAAGCTAAAAAATTAGATGATATTGAGAAAAAATTAATAAAGAATTTAAAAATCAAATTAAAATTGAAGATAATTATGAAAAAATTAAACAAAAAGCATATGAACCTATAACATCAGCGATTGGTAAAGTTGAAAATAAAATTGGTGAAGTCTTAAATGAAAATAAAAACCTAATGGAATTGGTACCTGTTGTTAATAATTTTGCTAATATATCAATACCAGAAACTGAAGAATTAAATTTACCTTCAAGTACTCCATTTAGACCAATCAGACAGCCAATAATTCAAGAAGAATCGACATTTATTGACCCAAACTTAATTTCACCTCAAACATTAGATAAAATTATTGGTCCATTAGCACAAAAATATTTACCAAGAACAAAAGATGATAAATTTGGTTTATATTGGAATAAACATAAAAATCATTTATGATTGGTGATAAAATAACTGTAATTGATAATGATGATTTAATATTGATGATAAAAAATTCATGGAACACATGGATTATGGAGATTGTTAACTTATGAAAAGAAACCAGATAATAATTTATATACACAAGATGATTTAAATAATTATTCAAAGATTTTATGGGAAACTAATTCAATTTATAAAAATAATGATCCAAATAGTAAAAAACCAAAATCTAGTAAAGGTGATAAATATATTAATTTAATTAAACATATTTGGGAATTAAAAGGGGAAATTGAAGGTTCAGGAATCAGACAATATACAGAAAATAAAATTGAATATAGATTTATAGATGATTTAAATAAATTAGATAATATTATTAATTATATATATGCACAAGAAAAAGCTGGTAATAATAATTTTTTAAATGAAAAGAAAGCAATTAAAGACTTTATATCAAATAAATTAGATGAATTAATTGAAAAACCTGAAGGAATTAAGTATTTAAAAAGAATTTTGGCAAATATTTCATCACCATTATTAAAAGATGGATCAGGTATTTTAAATGATGTTATAAATAATTTACCTTTTGAATTACATGTACCTGGTTATCAATATCTAGGGCCTGGAACTAAATTAAATAAAAGAGTAAAAAGAGGTGATCCTGGAATAAATGATTTAGATAAAGCTGCTAAAGAACATGATTTATTTTATAGAGATCATAAAGATACAAAATCTAGAAATGAAATAGCTGATAAAATTTTACAAGATAAAGCATGGATATTAGTAACATCAAATGATTATGGAATTGGTGAAAGATTAGTTGCATTACCAACATCAGGTGCTATGTGGATGAAAAGAAAATTTGGTATGGGTTTAGAAGTAGGATTAAAATTTTAATAAAATTTTTCATTAATTAAGTTAATCTATATTATAAAAAAACTATAAATTTTTTTCTTAATAAATGGAAAAAACAAGTATAAACTTGACAGATATCAAAAATCAAAAATAAAATTAGCATTTAAAAATAAAAGATCAGTTATAATTCAATTTAATATTGATCAATTTAATGAAAATGGAAAAGATATTATATTATTATCTAAAAGACAAATTAATAAACTAAATAAACATAAAAAAATTAAATAAAGGATTAAGATTTGAATTTTCATATAATCAATTAAAAGAAATAAAAAATGGTGGATTACTAAAAGAAATTTTAGATTTTGCTGATAATATACCTATAGTTAAAAATTATACACCAAATGTTAGAAAGGGAGCAAAAGTAGTAAAGAATCTATAATTCCTAAATTTAGAAATTTTGTTGATTGGTTAGATCATGAATTAAAAAATGTAGAAGGATCTGGTTTAGATAAAAAAACATTAAAATATATGAAACAAAATTATAAAAAAATTTTGAACCACTAACATTAGGTGAATTAGAAAAATTGTGTAAAAATATAAAATATTTTAGAGGTGTATTTATGAGAGATATATTACCTAATAAAGTTAATAAATTTGAATGTGGAATTATAAATTTAGATTCATTTGATGAAATGGAACTCATTGGGTTTGTTATTATAAAAAAGATAAAATTAAATATTATTTTGATTCATATGGAAATATAGTTAATAAACCACCAATAGAATTAGTTAAATATTTAGGAAAAGATAATATATTTTATAATGATAATCAAATTCAAAATTATAATGATCACCAATTTGTGGTCATTTATGTATTTTTATATTAAATGAATTAAATAAAAATAAAAAATTTGATAACATAATAAATAAATTAATCCTTAATAAATATGGATTCACAAATATATTTGATCTGTTTGGAAGACAGAAAAAACATCCAATTAATATTAAAGAAGATTATATAAATTCCAAATTAATACATTTTTTAATAATTTTAGTAAAAGTTTTAAAAGTCATGTAAAAAAGACTGAAAATTTAGTAAATGCTATTGGTTTATCAAAAACTATATAAATATTAATGGTAAAAGAATTTTTAATGTAAAACCAAGTATAAATAAATATGATGTTATAGTTAAGTCAGAATTAGATGAAGTTTTAGATTCAATTATTGAAATTGGTAGTGATTATTCAGAAACTAAAAAAGATTTAAATAAAATTTTAGAATTTTTAATTAATATTGGAAAACATGTTGAAAATTTAGAAAAAAAAATTAGAAAAAGAACTAAAATTTCTATTTGATGGAGTCAATAAATCAATAAAAGAAGTAAATGCAGAAATAATACTAATTAAAGGAGATATAGATAAATTACAATAATTTATTTTATATAAATGGAGTTGATTTATTGTCTTAAATGTAAACAAAAAACTAATTCTAAAGATATTCAGATAATAAAATTAAAAAATATAAATATAATTAAATCAAAATGTTGTATTTGTAATTCAAAGAAAAGTTGTTTTACAAAATTTTCTCCCTAATAAATGGCTCTATACAGTTCATTTGATTTATTAATTATCAGAACCAAAATCAATTAAACAAAGATGATTGGGGATGATATTTCTGAAAAATATGAATTGAGTATTAATATGATGAGATTGTTTCAAAATAAATTAAATTGGCAAAAAATGCTCAACATCAAAATTTAACTATAGATTTTATTACTGAATTCATAAATTATCAACTAAAAGATTATATTGATTTGATTTGTAAATATCAAGATTTAACTGAATATTTCATTCATGATTATGCTTTTACATTAAATTGGGAATTAATTTTAGAACATCAAAAATATCAGCAAAATTTATACTTGATCATGCTACAGAAATTGAGTATTTTAAAAGTAAAAATGAAATTGATACATAAATAAAATTTGACATTATAAAATCATAAAATTAAATTATGAAAATTTTACTTGTTTTAAAAAAGCTTTTGATTTAAAAAATTATCCTTAATAAATGGCTGATTACAAAAAATATATAAATGATATTGAAAGAGCTGAATACAAAAATTTCTATCCATTATCTAAATTACATTTAAATGAACCTAATAAAAAAACTGAATTTAATATAGATTTTGGAGATGGATTTTGTACTTCTAAATTTCAATTTTATATATCTGGTAAATTGACTAAATCTGATGGAACTGCATATGATAATGGTGCTAATATAAAATTAATTGATAATTTTGTTCCATTTTTATTTCAAAAATTGAAGTTAGAAAACATAATAAATTGATTGATGAAATTGAATATCCTGGTCTATTAAGTACAATTAAAGGTACTATAACTTATTCAAAATCAGAAATAAATCAAATTAATAATGGTTTTGAATCAAAATTTTAGTAAAGCATTTGAAGCAATTGGTAATTTATCTCATTTTGGATTAGGATTTTTTGAAAATGTAAATATTCCAATATACAAAGGAGGTTTTAATATAACATTATTAGATCACAAGATAATGATGCAATTTTTAGATGGAAAACTAAAAAGGCTGATGGAACTTATGATAATGCAACATTACCAGCTGAAGGTAAAATAACAGTTGATGAATTTTTTATTAGAGTTCCTATAATTGAATACAAAACAACAAGTAAAATTCAATTAATTAATGAACTAAGCAAATTTGAAAAAGTAAATTTTCAATTTTAATCATTGGCAATGCATTGAACAAAAAAATATTACAGGAAAGAATTTAAGTTTGGATATAACAAATATCTATAGAAATATTTATAATCCAAAATTTATTATAATTGGATTTCAAAATCAAGACCAAATGATCAGTTATATGATACTTCTAAATTTGATAGTATGTATATAAAAAATATAAGAGTAAAACTAAATGGTCATTATTACCCTGATGAATTGGAAAACTTTGACATATTCAATGAAAAATTTAGAATTATGTATGAAATGTATCAAGATTATAAAAAAGTTTATTATAATAGTAGTAAAATGTATTATAATCCAACAGAATTTCTAGAAAATAGACCAATTTATGTAATTGATACTACAAAAAATCAACAAATATTTCAAGTTCAAAAATGATATTATATTAATGCAGATTTTGATTATGATATAGTAGCTACTAGTAAAACAAATTGTTATATTATTATTGTATCTGAAAAATTACTTGAATATAATATAATCAAAAATGATATAATTGAAATAAATTAATCTATATCTTAAAAATCAGATATTAAAATTTACTTGTTTTAAAAAAGCTTTAAATTTACAAAAATAAAACAAAATGAATGGATATGATGGTGTATTTTGTGTAGTGTTGTAAGTGTGCGTGTTTTCAGAATAGGCGCCTTAGTTACTCGTCACTACCACCTAGCTTTTATGATATTTTGTATTTTTGAATTTGAACCCATCACTGCCACATTCCAGGTTTTTATGTCCCAGGGGCATCATTTCAGGTTCTATTGAATTATTTGATTTTTAGATTTTTTTGTGCTAGGTGGAAGGAGAGTGTATTATTTGAATTTTTAGTGTGCGGTGTTGTAAGTGTAATGTTGTATTAATGGATGGACGATAGGCGATTGATTGAAATGACTAATGGAAATAGATTGGTGGTTAATGGAAATGGATTGGTGATTATGAAGGATGAAATGGATGAGGCAAAGGGTGCACCCACCATAGTATCTTGTCACACGGCTTGTTTCACAGTCATTATCCTATGGCCACTCGGATAAAGACCTTCCACCAACCACTGGACTTCAACTATGTCCTCAATAAATTATGCCGAAGTTTCGAGATTTGAACTCGGAACCTCAGGCATATGAGACTTGAACGTTAGCAATGAGCTAACCAGACTTCCGTTGAGTGATAAGACTGCATGGGTTTATCAGTTGAAGCGCTAGTAGTTCATGACTATTCCACTAGATAGTGCAACAATTGCCTATACTAAATAAATATCATTTTTAATCCTATTAATACATTATAGCCCATCATAAATCAACCAATTAAACATTTGTTTCAAATACTTTTACAAATAAATCAATTAACATATTAATGAATTTAAGAAACAACAAAAAAACTTATATCTCATTTAAAACCTAAGTTGTGAGGTATTGTATCAAAGAGAAAAAAATATTAAATTCAATACAATTTTCAGATTAAAGATAACTTAATTATTAATAAAGTTATAATAGTTTAAAGTATTGGAGTTTGTGACAGGAAGTATTATTTTAACGGTCAGATAAGAGAGATAAGAGTGATAAGAGAATGTCTCAACCAATATAATCTACAAGACTCATTATTTAACAACTGAAATCGTAGTTTATGAACTAAATAGGTTTATTTTATTAAATTTGCACAATAATTACTATAATTAGTATATATTTTGACCTGGGACCATGATAATTTCAGATTTCAAAAAAAATATATAAATTTGAAATTTTTTTTAATAGAACTTAAAATATTCATTCATTAAAACAGTTAAAGATAGAATAAGAAAGATTTACATTTAATTATTACAAACATTAAACATTTGATGATAAAGAAACTATTCTAGTTTAATTTGAATAATTATTCAGTATTCGACAAAATTTTACTTGTTTTAGAAAAATTTTTATTCTGAAGACAATTTTATGTAAATTTAGGCATATTTGTAAAAAATTTCATGAAATTTGCATATTTTTCATAAAAATTAGAATAATGTTAGACTACAAATTGGCCAAAAAATGGCAAAAATATTGCATAATTGTATTAAAAAACTGTGAAATTTGTTTGATTTTTGATTGTCTCCAAAAGTGTCCTAGGAACCCCATAGTACTATCTACTTATATATATGTATATATGTATGTGTCCCTAGACACGATAACTCTCGTAAAAATGGTCCGATCGACACCAAATTTGGTAGAGATGTGTAATCCTACGTTTATTTCGGATGAGTTCGTAAACCAGACATATCGACCTAACGGAAGGGGTAGTTTTGGGGGTTTTGTACCCCAAAAATGGGTTTTTTGCATTTTTCATATGTAATTTTTAAAATTTTTAAATTTTTGTTTTGACCATTGGATTTAGCTCAAAAAAACACACAATTTAGTATTTTGAAGCTTAGCTCTATCTTCATTGGTTACCGAGATATTAAAAAGTCTAAAGACAGTACATTGTATTTTGAAGCTCCAATGTTAATCTTATGGAGAATAAGGATGTGTTAATATTTCACTTATTAACCAATATTTTTGGATGAAACTTGGTATTTAGCATCATTTAGTTGAGATTCATCCATTTAAGGTAAAAAATATTGGTTTTTATACTTTTCATGGCAGCAAACCTGCATACTCTTTTCCCATGTTAATCATATGTAGAATAGGCAAACTTCTTTAGCAATGGACAGACATTGACGAAACTTAGTATATGGCTTTATATGGTCGAAATAAATTTATTTATGCTAATAACCTACTTTTAGTGTTCCCCATGGCAGCATACCTGCATACTCTTCTATTTATCATAAGGAGACTAGACTTTTTTTTCCTATTTATGAGCATGTGATGACATTTGGTTTACAGGTTTATCTGGTCAAATTTAATATTACTAATTAGGAAATTCGCTGAGTACGCAGGTCTGCTGCGACGGGGTGTATTTAGTTTTATAAAGTCTTCTTAAAATTTCTTTTGGATGATATACTAGTCTAATATAGTAAACATACTTCTAGCAAATTACTGTAAGATATCCATACCGTGTGTCCTACCCACCTACTATTTTTTTTGTCAGCTACAGATGATCAGATTATCTTCTGTGGAAGTCTTAATGACCAAAAGAGGAGACTCTTGATGTATCAAAATTTTCATCACCTCCCCCAAATAAGGATTTTAACCAGTAATGAAATATTTTAAAATAGTATCAACTCATTTTTATATCAATTTTCGATTTCATATGTAATTTAAATATATTTTTATAATTTAATGTTTTTCTAAAGCTGCCAAACTTTTATTGCCAGAACCTCTAAACCATGATTTACAATTAAAAAAAAAAATGTCTTCAAACACTTTTGGAAATATTTCTTTCATAGTAGATAGTTTTCACAAGCAAAATGATTATTCACAAGCAAAATATTCTTAAACCGTATTTTGAAAAATTTTTATTCTGAGTATTTTTTATATAAGAAATATTTTTCACCAAACGATTTCGGAGAATTTGACCAATGTTATCGTAGGGGATTAAAAATTCAATTCACTACCTATTGAGTTAGGTCGCCATTTCAGTAAAGGTATAAAGGTATATTTCAATTGCCTCTAGCTTCCTAATAGGCTTACATAAAAATATTACGAAATAAAAAGATATCCAAATAACGAAAGTGACATAAAAATTTGTAGCTCCTGTTTAAAAATATCGCCTTACCCACTAAAACCTCAATTAAGGGGAGGGGGTTGAACGTTTTGACACATCAAAAGTTGTCTCACTTGCTTACTTCCCCCTGGATATAATATCGCTATCTGCGGCTGTTAAAAAAATAGCAGGAAATTGGATTTTTAAGACATACATTATATTTTCATAATAAGGTCATTGTTTAACATGTTATTACTTAAGATGAAAACCAAAATACCAATATCTAGAATTGCATAAGATCACATTGGTTAAAATATTTCATCAGTTGACATTGAGTTCAAAAGTAGAATATAAAAGACGTCTACAAAAGACAAACTGAATTTATCTCACTGAAAACTTGCCAATCACCTAAAATGTTTGATTCTGCCGAAATGGGGGCTATTTAACTTTCCACTAAAATTATTGTCAAAAGTGAAAATCACTATACACTAAAATTAAAATCAGTAAATTGGAATACAGGATGCCAACCTTAAATTTGTTTCAGTAGCTAACTACAGTGGTTTATTTTTTATATTGCTTTTAGGTATGTATTTAGATTTTGACATTTCCCGCCATTAATCTAATATGATAAGGATTTTAAATGCGAACACCACATTTAATGTCGCTGTTGGGTTTATGCTACATAAGCATTTAAGCCTTTCTTATCCTCGAGATATTTTTTAACTTAACGGTTTGGGAGTTGAGGGGCAATTTAAATTAAAGTACCAGGGAGACCGAGCTTAAGCTCGGTAAACTGATTCCTTTCGTTCTCACACAAAGCTCAGTTCGCGTCCGCTCACTCGCCCTGTCCCACTTTAAAGATGAGCTCGTTCGCTTTGCTCACTCGCCAAGCCGAAGTGTGCTTCATTTTGGTATAATTTTCTTTAACTACAGGTTAAAGGTGTAAACACATTGGTTTATATCTAGCCTACAGTTATCAGCTGATTTTGTTCAATCTAATAAAATCTCCATAAGGATAAATTGGGAACTTTGAAGGGCTCTAGCACGAAAACTGGATTTTTCCCAGACATGGGACCAGCTCCAATCGATTTCTGGTGGCCAAAACCCCCATATTCAATAAAAAAAATAAAAAATCCTTGGAGCGAAAAAAAGTTTGCCCGGACAAACGGAGCTTGTTTTGGAGTATAAGATAACCCTTACGTATAATTTGACAACGTCTTAAATGACATTTTACAAACCTTTATTTCATAATAATATTAAATAGAAATCGCCTCCTGATCGGAATTCGACCAAAGTTTCAGTTAATCTAAACCCAAGAAGTTTAAAAACATTTTACTCTTATAACTGTAACAACTTTCATCTTGTTTTTAGCAGTTGCTTTTAAAACAGCTGTCTAGTAATTCAATCAATTCTCCTTAACATTGGAATTTGAAAGACTGTAGGCCGTAGCACTGGAGTCCTATGGGAATGGACGTTTCTGCTTATCCACAGGACTATACCCTTCTAACGGTATGCGCTGATTTTTCCTACGATACACACGAGCTGAGAAAATAGGAGGAAACAAAACATGCTTGCCTAATATATAGATGTTCTATCAATTTTATTCATTTGCCTGCAATATTTCAAAATCGGTTAATTCAAGTCAAATGCAAATATGTATGATCAAAATGGTCTTAACACATTCGTGGCGGCATGGCAGTGATCGCTCCCACACGCAACCCTGACGCCATCCTGGTGGGTGCGATCGCTCCCAAGCTAAAGTGCTTTACTACATGATATTTTTTAAGTAGGATCGCAGAAAGAAATTCGAAACCTTGCACAACACTGCTCAATAGTGTATTATATTTTCTGACCATGTAATTTTCTAATCTTGCGCTATTATAATCTATGAATTATTTTTTCATTTATTCTACTGTATAGTTTTAAAGATAGGCCTACGCATAATGAAAGTTTCCTAAGACATTCTTAAAGGATAATACATTTCCCACTTAATTAAAATATCACACTAGGATACTTGTCACAAATATAATTCAGAATTTAACTGATATAGTGTAACTAGCTTCATATCTATACATATTTTGTTTATTAGCTATATTTTATATATTTTGAACGTTTTTAGATTATATGAAACAAACTTTAATTATAGTTGTGCGCAAATTTCCGTACCAAAGGGAAACATTACGCTAGTCTTCAAGGTAACTAAGCTCGAAACCTTTTAACTTTTCGTTTTGAGATCTCCATAATCTAGTTCCAAATTAAATATATAATTTTATGTGAAAAATTTTCTGCTTAACTATATACTGAATGGAAGCTATGAGAAGCAAGATTAAAAAATACTCAATACAGGAAATTTTTTTGATTCCCAACTGAAGGCTATTGTGGGGGACTCGATAATACCAAAACGCGAATACTTGTACCCTAAGCCCGGGACCATGATACTTTTTCGTTTTGAGATCCCCAGAAACCAAAAACACCATCCGTTCATCTTCTTATATGTGTGTGAGTATATATATATATATATATATATATAATATATATATATATATATATTTATATTTAACTTGTCCAAGCTCTGTCATTCTGTTGGTAATCAGGGTTGACGAGGGCACGGCAGAACGAAATAACCTAAAAAAACAAATCAATCTCTAAAGATTTTATAGATGAAAATATATTTTTTCATTATCTTCTATATCTTCTTAATTCAACTAGGGTTTAGTCTGTTACAAACCTTTTTCTCTCTACTTACTTAACCGATTTTTAAGATTGAGTTGTCATTTTTAAGCTTAGCACTTTTAGCAGGTGTGTTAATGACGTTTAAAGGGTCATTCCGGGTATTGCTTCGCTCCCTAACCTTTGATTTATTTCAACAAAGCGGGGTGCTTTAAAATTTAATCAACTTACATTATAAGACTTTTAAATGAGAATTGTAACTTAACAGCTGATTATTGTCAGACGAATTTGAATTCAGATTGTAAAAAAAAAAAAAAAAATGGATTTCTGTCACTGCATAATCAACATAAATATTGTTTGCAAAGTAATATAATTCCTTCGAGTTGTACTGTAGGTGAATCGCTCACAAAACGAAAGAAGTATATTACAAAATGTCTGATTTGTTCACGGGCCCCCTAGTTTATTCTTATAAGTGTCCTCGTGTATTTCCGTATCACACGGAGAGAGGTCCTTCAATGTACATGGACGTGTGGCATTTACGACGCATAACTTTGAATGAGGTCAAATATCCATATCAGTATAAAATACAGCCTACCCTTGGGATATACACACCTTCAAGCAAAACTACCACTTTCTCGTAAGGTCATATTATGGTTTCAAACATTACTAAACGGCTCAAACTAATTTTAGAATATTAACCAAAATCATAACCCTTTCACTCTTTAACTGTATCAAACTGTTTAATTACTCGACATGTGTTTAGCTATCAAACTTTTGAATAAAGTATTTTCCTAGATCAATTATGTAATTAGTAAAGTTATTTAACTGTATATTTAATGATACCAAGCAAATACAGTATATTTGGATTTTATTTAATTTAATAAGTCTAAATTCTTTCCGTTGTGATGTGAGGTGAAAGTCCAGCGTTTTCCTATCACGGAGGACATGTCGGAGCTTCGGACTATCGAGAGCGTTCCGAAGTTAACAAATGGGATCAATTTATTCAGTGTAATCGGCTGGGAAAACCTTTGGACGCTTATATTGATAGGCTAACCTGATACATTATAAATAATAATACCACGGCTAGTTACAAAAAGGGAAATGATGTGCATTAAAGGAACATTAAGATAATGTTGAAATATTTCCTTTTTCATATCTTTAGACGAGTGACATATTTTTCCAATATAAACTGTCAAGAATTTATATTTAAAATACTTTTTCAGCTATGCAATCTTAAAATTTACAATGTTATAATGTTACAACTATATTATTATTATATCACATTATTACAATGTTAGGCCTATAATATGAGCTTACAATGCTTGATTTATTGATTTTACTAAGGTCTCATATACGAAATAGTAAAAAGACGATGGGATGGTTGTGTGGAGCTGTTAAGAGTTTATATTTTCTTATTCCTTTCTAGTTGTAATGTATTAATCAATTAATTGAAAAAGTTGCTTGCTCTACACCTTAAAACTAAGCCACCCCCACTAGTAATGTATTGTTACGATAAAAATAAAGTGGAAGGTAGTAAAATTCCTCTTTGATGGTGAGTATTGCCTTCGGTCACTGCCTTTCAACAACGCCTACGAAGAGCTCAGGCTTCCTGCTAACTGAGGGCATTTTGCTTCCAGCACAATAGCAATTTAATCAAAACGTAATTTAATTTAAATTTAAATTTATTTGAATGGATGTGATATAGGCTACTTAAACTTATCTTCCCTGTTAGAATTACCAGGTGGTAGTAAATAAACTTGTGCCTAAGATGTTAGAAGATTTTTCTATTCTAAACTTCATACAGTTGGTGTGCATAAGGTGATCCACTATTTATATCCATAAGAATATGTCTGTGATCAAACCATTCGTTCGAAGTATGTGTTCTATAATTAGAGTGACGGGATCATTTCAAGTATAGTTTTTAAAACATTAGAATGGCATTACTGTTTCTAGGTTGTAAATCTAATCATTTTTATCGCAACAGCATTTACGATGTATGACAACGTAAAATATTATAAACTGTGTTCATACAAGTATAAAAAAATTAAATGCACTTGGCCAGCAATGATCCGTCCATGCACAGACAAAATAACTATTCAAATTTAGCAAACTTTTTTAACCATTTCTTAAAATGATTGTTGTCTAAGTTATTATCATGAGATGGTAACATGTTGTATAGCCTTAAGCCAGGAGAAATGGTAATGTGCTCTCATAATTACGTAAGTTTATTCAACGTTTTTGTTTCTTGTAACTATTTCAATTTTAAAAAGGTAAATTGTTAAGAATGTATTTAAACATTAATACAGATTAAAAACGTCATGTATAACAATATTTATTCTCATATATTGTTGAAAAAAATTTTAAGTACGCGATACATTTAATATGAGAAAAGGTTCAAATAAACCCATTTATGCTCAAATTAATTCTTTAAAATATAGGGCAGCGGCTTACTGCTGTGCTATCCTATCAAAATCGAGATCTTTTTACCAAATGGATTCAATCATTTTAAACAATTAAAAGCACAGAACTATTTTACTAAAATTGTGTTTCTCCGTTGTCCTTAAGTTCTTTAAAATTTTTCAAACTCAGACTTGCTAAAATATGTAATAATTTTGGAAGTTGATTTTACCTTTTGCGAAAACTCTACTTTTTACCTAAAGTGAAACGGATTAATATTATTGGTTGATTATTAAATCATTGATGGAAAATCTCCTTGTCATTATTATTTTAAGTTTAAAATAATAATTGATTTTAATGCCCATTATGAAATGTGCTTATAATTATTGTAGCTAATGTAAAACCAATTACCGTTTTATCCAGTATTTTTGGATATGGTTAAACTAATAACATTCCTATGTTGCTGATACTAGGATACCGCATTCCGTCAAACGGAGTTTTACGTAAAACAGTCTTGTATTTACGGTGGAACAATACAATTTTTAAATACTTTTCGTAAGACAGCCCTGTTCTTATCAAACAGTTTTCCTTAACATTTCACTAATGCAACGAATTGTAGCTGAGGAGGTGTGAAGTGGAGGAGCAAATGAACCGCTGATTTGAATTTGGTTAAATTAAGCTTTTGAATTCTTTATGAACCGCGACCTTTACATTGTGGGTTCAACTTAAAGGCATGCCTTGATTTTTTAAACTGTAATTTTATCAACGTAAATTCTTGTAAGATTTGTAGTCTTTGTAATCTTTTTAAAAACGAACCAAGCAATCTTTAAACTTATAAATGTATGAAAATTTACTTATAAACAATGGGACGCTTATTCTGCAAGTATGGGGAACAAACAAAAGATAAGCAATCCTATCTATATTTAAGTAATTTTTCTAAAATTAAACATGATATGTCTATCAATTCGCACATTACCTACAAAAGTTAGAATGTTATGATAAATTTGTGTGTTATACGCATTTTTGATATATTTAATTTTTTTATTAAATTAATGAATTAAATAATAGTATTTTGTGTAGTGTTACAGCAGTAATCTTTTTCAAACACATACTTAATGTCTATTTTATGGTTAAAAACCAAGCAACAAAAATGCCATAAAACAGATTCCAACCTATTTTTTGTTTGAAATTCAATCATGCATTATTTGTTTATTACTTGTCAATAGAACTTCTCAAACGAAAGGAATACATATTTTCCAAGTTGCGTAGGTCTATTTAACGCCACATTCGAAAGTAATCGTTCGCCATTGAAATCAATACAGGGCCACCAAAACTCGTGTATAGGGATTCTCTTCTCTTAGTTTCGTTCCACTAATCAGTTCAAGCATTAATTGAGACAAATAAACTCAAAGAGGGTTATATTTTTACACATGTGTTGTTGTACAGTGATATGTTTGTAGTACAACATGCATTTAATCACATTCATTTGACATTATTATGAATGTTTTTGAAGGCAAATGCCTAAAATTGAAGCTGTTTTCAAAGCATTTATTTTCTACATGAATTTTTATTCATATTTATATGATACTATATTGTGAAATAATGTGAAACAAATATTAAAAAAATAACGAGAGTTAGAAAAAATTAACCAGGTTATTATCCTAATCATTGTTTATAATCTAATGAGTTTTTCGTATAACCTTGTGTTAAGTTAACTCATTTTTAGACCTCGAAGTAGAACTTAGTCATCTAGTGATGTATAAGGTTAGTACAATTACGTAAGATGTAATAAGTAACGTTACGAACAAACAAAGAAACTGTATTGCTTATTTTTCTTTTATATTACAATCATGCCAATATGCCGTATCCAAGTATTATCCATATCCATCCAAATTGATGAGTTTGGACGTCTACACCGTAATCATCAGCACTCGGTACAGCAGGCAGAACTCTAGTATCGGAGTGTATGCGAGATAGAACCTATAATTTTGCTTCGGATCACCTCATCACACACCATTCATCCACTTGCACCGGTGTTGGCTGTCACACAAACTGGTTTACTATTTGTAATAGTTATACTCACAGTATTTGGATTAAGCGATACTTTTTATTGTTGATAATTAATTTACAATATATCAAACGCCATCATACATCTATCAGTTAGGCGGTCTCATCGTTATTAGACATTTTGTGAATTTTAATTAAATTAATCATGTTCAAAGTTAAATTGTGGTGATGTTTAAATGCATAAACATTAAGTGATTAAAAACAAGATTAAATTTCGATGTAAATAAAAAGGGCGTTGTTTGTATTTTTGAAGATAAAATACAATCAAATTAGGGAAAAAACCTCCTTTTACAACGGCAAAATGTTTCAGTTTACTTATATGTTTCAGATTATTTCTACAGGGTGTCCCTGAACTCTCTACCAACTTTTTCAGGTATTATTCCTGGGCCATAGACAAGTCAAAATATCATATTCAAAATTTCAAAAACTCAAAAGTTACTCGTATAGCCGCCATTTTGTTTTTTACACAAAATAATTTTTATTTCCGTAATGGATCATTGTATTAAGTTAATATTTGGCATGAACCTTCATCATAGCAATGCCCATTTTCAAGAAAAAATTTATTTTTTTCTAATGTGTATTTTCAAAATGGCGGCCATTTTTAAATTTTAAACTAAAATATCTCAAAACCGGTAAATTTTATAAAAATTTTACTAGACACAAAAAAGTTGACAAATTTAATTACCTAACCAATGGTACCAAGTTTGTAAGGATCTGACAATAAATAACGGAGTTATTGAGATTTTTTAATTAAAATTACTTTAATTTGCATTCATTACAATGCAAAATCAATGTTTTTATGAAGAAAAATCTCAATAACTCCGTTATTTGTTGTCAGATCTTTACAAACTTGGTACCATTGGTTAGATAATTAAATTTGTCAACTTTTTTGTGTCTAGTAAAATGTTTATAAAATTTACCGGTTTTGAGATATTTTAGTTTAAAATTTAAAAATGGCCGCCATTTTGAAAATACACATTAGAAAAAAATAAATTTTTTACTGAAAATGGGTATTGCTATGATGAAGGTTCATGCCAAATATTAACTTAATACAATGATCCATTATGGAAATAAAAATTATTTTGTGTAAACAACAAAATGGCGGCTATACGAGTAACTTTTGAGTTTTCGAAATTTTGAATATGATATTTTGACTTGTCTATGGCCCAGGAATAATACCTGAAAAAGTTGGTAGAGAGTTCAGGGACACCCTGTATAAATAATCACCTTATTTATAGAACACATGACTTAATGATATACTAATCAATACTTCTTTTACAGTAGGCATATGTGTTATTCACTCCGGATACAGTTAAATTTGCATATCTTTTTGTTTATTAATTATTTTGTCTTGATGTATACTAAAACAAATACAATCTTATAAAAAAATGAATTCTTGGTAAATACCATGGAATGATGATGCTGATACCAGATGTATACCAAACAAAGATAAAAGTCAAACAAACCACGTTTTATGACACTCATGTGAGGCTATAATTATTAATCACGCATTACACGCATTTCGTGTCACCGAGCGCTGGCCAGAAGGTCGAAAGGTCACTACAGAGGGCGTGCTAAGCTATGTGTCATCGTTACTCGTCAATTTTCATACTAATGCACTTGTTGCTCGTCTCATGAGCTCTCACTTCTCCCATCATAATATATTCATATCTTCTTTTTTCTATTTAATTATATTGCCGCTTTGTATATAATCATCATTAAAAGTTAACTTATTATCTGCAACATAACACGAGGCCTGGGCCCACTCTGAAACTTGACATAGTAATACCAGGTAGGCTAGGAAAGTCTGTTAAATATTTACAGTAAATATTTACAGTGTTTTTAAGCTAATTATAGTCCCGCCTTGAAAGGTTGTTTTTCAACAGGGCAAGTATGGGAGTTGTGAGTAGTGATTATGGAAATTTAGCAAGAAACATTGAGCGATGTTCGATCAGTATTGGTAATGTGCCCTTAATACATTAAAATGTTATTTCTTCGAAAATATTATGTACTCAATAATTCAATGTTTTTTTTTTTTTCATTTTTTTAAAATTATTTTTTCAGTTGGCAGCTTATTTAATTAACCATTAACATTTATTTGAACTTATTCTGTTTTGTGTTGTGACCCTCTTACAACATCATGTTTGGTCATATTTTATTACTTGGTACCTTTACAATGCTGTGTTTTACTATGGATTTACTTAAATTAAAAATGGTATAATTTCATAAAATACCTTCATTTTTACAATATTAGCAGCCATTCCGGTCATATCTTATAGGCTTAATTTTTCTTGTGTTTGCTTATTGTATTTCATTCATTTGCTAATAGTATTTTGTCAGTTTAAATACTTTAAGATAAAGGAAATTTTGAATTTAAAGAAAACATCAACCTTTTATAATATAGTTTGCTGATATAATTAGGCTAAACCTCCATGTATACAGAATTTTAATGCTTGAAGTATTTCCTTTTTTGAGAATTTTTTTCATTGTCATTCTTTCTTTAAATATTAATTTAAATTAAACTATTTGGAGAAAAATGTTTTGCTGTTTTATCTATGAGCAACAAATCATCTTTGCATTAGCAGTTTGCTGTTACAGCATAGGTTTTCTCTGTTCCACAGCCCCCACTCCACTCTTTGGCCCGGTTGTCAGCATCTGTAGACCTAGGCTGCAACAAGCAGATGATAACGAGACGATCGCAATTCACCACATCCAAAGCCCCCCCTCCCCCCCCCAACCGCTCACGCCCCCTCACTTTAACCACTCTCACATCATTCCAATAATTACTCGTCTTAACTTCGCAGTGTTAATATTTGTTTACTAAGATAAATTATTAGTTTTGTAAGGTTGAAATATTGACTAGGTATCAGCCAAACATAACTTTTCTGCTATCCAAAATACGGCAAAAAGTTGATAGTTGTTTTTGTTTATTTGCTTTGAGGGTTGCAAAACTTTAATTTTTACCGAAAATTAAAATGAACTATCGTATTTGTTAATATGCAAGATGTCTTCAAAAAAGTTTATTCATAATCTATAATTAAAATGCTTAACCGTGTATTTTCAACTCATAGTTTCATGCGAATGTACCAGGGTTTAATAATAACAACAAATTTTTGTTGTGCAAATAAAATATAAGACCAATTGAGATGCAAATGTAACGTTATATTTTTTAGAAAGAGCATTCATACAACATTAGTAGTTTTACTAAATACTTACTAGGTATCAGCCACATTATCAAAAAATAAAATAATATGAAGTGAGAATAGTGACAAATTATTTGTAATTGTTCAGCTAAATAACAAATGGACTTAAAATAAATTGGTTAAAATAAAATAATCTTATTCAACCACATAAATAAACATTTTTTTTTCAAAAATAATTTTGTTGGATTCATTGTGCTTTACAGCTTTAACATAATGTAGGCTTGCATTTCAACCCACATTACCTTGAAATGTTAAATATAAAATTTTAATTGCTTTATAATTTAAAATTCACAAACTTATAGGACTTTTTAAATGTATAATGAAATTTAAACTAATTACTATAAGTTGGAGGATTTACTTTATAAAATGTAGTTTTATAATGTACGTGGTTATATGCTTTTATTCTCCAATGTGAGAAAGAGAATTTTGCTGCATCTGCTCCAATCAGTGATACTTAAAAATAACTATAAATATATAAGGAAGTGAACTTTTTGTTTGGTGCAAACCATTTTCATAACCCATTCATTTGTCGTTTTCTTTAAATGGTCCAACAATTTTATTAGATTCTCGCACACTGTCCTGTATTCTGAGAAAAATTTTGATTTTATAAGTTTTTTTTTTGTAATATACGGTTTTGTGTCTATTTCATCCGTGTAAATATGTTACCACTAACCTCATTTCATACTTGACAATTTTATATTTTAAAGACACGCTGTTGACTGGAGGGAACCAAGAATATCAGTTCATTAACTGAGTATCCATTATCGTATAAGCTTAATACAATAATATATATTGATAATATATATTGATAATCAATATATTGATTATAAACTTGTTTATCATAAAGTGTGTGGTATAATTTACAATGTTTTGTACTAAGCTATGGATAAATATATTTTTTCCCGGTCGGTTTAAAACCAATTTCAACATAAAGAAATTACCCTTTAGTGATAATATGTTAATAAGAACAAATGTTATTCTTAGTAATAATAGAATTGAATATCGTCATTCAAAGAATTTCTTTTTGTATTATGTTTATAAAATACTAGAATTATGTTGTTTAGTAAATTCATTACATAACACATAGTAATTTGGCTCGATGATATAATATTTAGCGAAATTCTTAGTGACAAATAATCTTTTTAAATAGATCAATAATAATCATTAAGTGAGTTGAAAATAAGAGGGTAATTTTGATGCTAAAATAAGATTAGATTTTCTTTGAAAAGTGGTTTAATTATTCAAGAGATCACCAGGGAACGTGATGAGTTGTTTAAAATGTTAAGTTATACTTTGAAAGGTAATCTCTTTTATCAGAAAAATAAGCAGTTCTATTTGAGAAATAGTTTTCCCTGTTTTGTTAATTATGAAAACTGACCATAATTACCTCATATTTATTGAGTAACTAAATAGATATAGTTTTATAAAAATAACAACTTTTTTCAAATAACTTTATTAGAAATCATTATTATGCATTACAGTTTTACAAAAAAAAAACTGTTGTATTTTAAGTTTCCTCATTTATTTACATTTTCTGATGCACCTACATAAACCATATAAATCAGTATTTATACTTTCTGAATTCTTGATTAGTTAACCTTACTTAATGAAACCTTTGTTAGACTACTTTACCTCTTTATTCTTTTATTTTTGTTTATAAACAATATTTTGTAATTTATTTTTGTTTAAAAAATATATTTTAAATGTTATTCATATTGAAAATAGTTATAAGTGTAGGGAGGGAATAATTGTTATGAATATATTATTTATAATTTAAACAAGGTTAAAAAAACAATTCAACTTATTTGTTCACTGTTTTATTGTGTTACGATGTTTATAATAAGACGATTTACGTTTATTGCTATATAATCTTTTGAATTGTTTCTAAATTATTATATAGTTATCAGATTTTATAATTTATACCTTACTTTTACAAAACCATAACAAATATTAAATTTTATTTTACGATCGACTTGCAAAAATCAAAATGTGAGTTAATGTATTTATTATTATCGTGAGATATTCTTTGTGAAGTATTTGAAATATTCATGAGGTCATTAGAAAACATGATGAGTTGTTTGTTTAAAATTTTAAGTTATTCTTTGAGAGGAATTTGTTATGAGATTAATAATCAATTATGTTTGAGAAATAATTGGCTATGTTTTTGAATCTATGAAAACAAAAATTTGCTTGGTTACCGTTTGTTTCAATTATGTTATATCTACGTTAAATTCAATAAGTATTTACTTATTTAAGTAAATTCAATAAAGTTAATTCAATAAAAGCTGTTATTATTATTAACGAAGTTGCTATGGATCAAGCGAAACAATCGAGAATCGTTGAGGTTCTACGTTAAGGACAATTTCAAACTCTATTGTAAAAGTTTATGGATATTTAAATATTTTTTAATAAAACTTATAATATACCAAATATTTTGTACATACACAGAACGGTGAATGCAGAAGATATTATCTACTTATTTGAAAGTTGCTCCATTTCCTAAATTCAATTCTTAGTCAATAAGTAACCCAAACAGTATCTATGTTGAAGTGTGTATAACTACTTAACCTATAAGTTACACATTGAAGTTACACCTATAAGTTTACCTATAAGTAACACTATGTTGAAGTGTGTATAACTACTCAACCTATAAGTTGCATAAATTATAATACTTCATTCTTGTATTATTTTTATGTATTTATCTTGTTCATCATATAAAATTAGTGGTAGTCACCAACGCGCGGAAGAGTCATTATGAAACCGTATTATAATACCAGACATTTAATAAAATTATATTTTCCTGAAAAAATACCATTAACACGAGAAAACAAGCACTTCGTTCAAAATATCTTTCACGTGCACTATCCTATTTCGTAAAGGTCACTCAAGTTTATTAACGTAGGGTTTACATTTCAAAGACAAAAGCGTTTCAGAAGATGATGATACTGAGTGAGGAGCTTGTGATGAAGCAAACTGCTTAATGTCAGAAGCCATCAGGGATAAAATTTAACAACTTATGACGTTATGTTTATCATTAAAACTCATTACGATGAAGTACCTCTTAGGAATAAAAAATGACTCAAAATAAAAGAGGCATTGTTTGCTTTAATTGTGAAATCTTAAAAAAACTACACAATTGGTTCATTATTAGTTTCATTTTCTAATTAACAAGAATAAGTTTAAAGTACAATAATTTATGTCATATGATTCTATAGAGATTGGTAATTACGTTAATTTCATAATTTTTATGGAGATAAACCAGACATATAATGTGATAAAACGATGTGTTACAAAATTTCCCATTGGAATAATTTCGTCGAAGAGATAAATTTTTCATATATTTTTTTAATGTATTACTTTTACTATCTAGCCTTAAATTACTCAGCATTGAATATTACGTTGAGAATTAAAATTGAATATTCTTTTAAGTATTTACAATAAGAATAATAATGATAATGCAAGTTGAATTCACTTATAGATTAGAGAGTATTTTTGAATTAAAAAAATAAGTTTTCCTACCACTGCTTGGAAATAATCGCATTGCCACACTTGTAACCCCTATGCAAAACAGTTCATATCCGGTTTCCGTTTCTTTCCTGCTCTAGAGTGGCAATGATTCTTTACCGCACGCTAGATCAAACAGCAATTTTAAGTCAGCTGTTATTCCAAGCCATGCTACAGCTTTTATTCATTGTTGTCGTTCAGTAATTGCTTCTTTTATAGTTTGAGGTTATGTTTGATAGTTAACAGTGTGTTCCAACAGAAATAAATCAAAAGTAATCTAAATGACATTTTGTATACAATAAAATATGTAATCTGTAGCTATTAGGTTGGTAGGAAAAATCTTGTGTGTATTACGAGCGTAAATAGTCATTGCCGCTCTCAAATTGTTTGGCCGCACGAATCTCGAGTGGCAATGACGTACTTTACGCTCTTATTACACAAATAGCTATTTTATAGGCTAATTTAATTTGAGTTAATTAATTAAACTATTCCTATTTTATCAGAGAAGGTGTCAATTGTTATATACTTTGACATGAGGTTTAAAGGTAAAGAAATTGACACTTTTAAGGTAAAACTTACTTTTTGTTACCAAGCCATAGTTCATCATAGTATGTTTCCATTTTATCAAATCAAATTTGTTAATTAGTTTTATCCCATGTTATATCTTTATCATCCCCGTAAAACATCTTACTCCAATTTACTCTGCATATTATTTACTTTGCACTGATAAACATTCATGGACAGCTGTCTTTCATACTTCCATTTCAAATATGTTCAGAATTGATACGAAATACTTTTTCATCATACCATTGCGATAATCGTTGTTTTCGGAACGGTCAGCTGTGATCGAAACTAGTTGATTCCCTTTGGGTTGGATAAACGTGTTGGTAAACAAAGTTTTCGGGACTAGTCCTTGAAACAGGTCTAGGTCGGAAAAAAACTTCCAATGTTTGACACCACTAGCGCTGCTATTCTGCTTACAGTAACTTAAACCTCGTTGACTCCAATGTATAAATGTCAAACAGCTGATTGTTTAGTTGTAAATAGTTCAAATACAAGATATACAAATAACAACGTAAGAGGGTGTATATAGGTTAAAATTTATTGATTTTTATCCAAACTGTATATTTATTAAAGGTGGTATGATGAAAAGTACTGTTCGTTACTCGTCCGAAAGTGGTATATCGGTGCTCGATCGGAGGCTTCGCCTCGTACTTGAAACTCAATCTTGCACCGATAACGACCACTTTCCGGATTAGGGACGAAATATACTATATCGTTCTATGATCAGAACGGAATAAGGACCTTTTATTGAACGCACCTGATTTTGAACCTAGCTACCTTTGGTCTTTAGCCTATTAATTAATGATCCTGACATATGAAACAGCTGCTATTTGTCAGTAACTAAACTATACCTCATCTGATCCATCACTATCATTACACCCATTTTCATCAGTCACAGTCACCTAATATGCACCACAGAGTGCGTCGGTGTGTTAAATTAAAGTAACTAAAAGTAACTAATGTAACTTATTAAGGCGGGCTATTTGACACAGAACCATTCCACTTCGTAGAGTTGAGGACAATGATTTCCTATCGCCCCATATTGTAAGTTATGATCTGTAAAGCCATGTAATTGGGCGGGATTCCTCTCTCATTAACGGAATTGCATATGACTATCTGCTCTTTGTAGGGATTAGATAATGGTTCAAAGTTTATCAACATTAAACCATTATACCTTAGTATGGATTCAAAATAAAAAATATTTAAAAAGCGTATCAAACACCCTAAGTCTTTATCTTTTATTAAAAAGAAGCAACACTTTTATCAAACTTAAAATAAATGGATAAAATATGAGTAGTTGAAGCACTGAGCACGATGAGTTCCTGACCCACGAGACCTCTGAATTGTCGTGCAAAAACGTGAACTATATTCAGCTACTTCCCGCAACGGCTACTTGACTGTGCAGACAAAATAATCACTCTATCCCTTTAACCCCCCTTAAGGGTGTCAATCTTACATCTAAACCCATTTCTCTTGACACACTGTAGCAAGCCATGCCAAGGTTAACTTAGTTATAAACTAAGACATAGCAGGAAACCATTCATACAAGGGCAGCAAGTCGCTTCATCTTGTATTTCACAATTACTTTTCTTCACGCAATGCCAACTATGAACAAAACTCTAAAATTTATGAAATATTTTTTTTATTCGTTCATTGTTATATTGAATGGGTTATAGTTTAAACAATAAGTTTTGTTTGAAACAACGTTAATAATGAGCTTGGATATAAAAAAACCTACAGTTGCAATGAGCTTTAAAAATGTTAACTAAACGTAAAATAGAATTAAATATTAATAATTTTTCTTATATGAAGACATTATCAGGCAAATTTATTCTGAATATGTAGCATTCTATTAATGTAGTAAAACATTGTATTTCTACATTTTTCAAATAGTTTAAATGCAATTATTGATCTCAGAAAAGTTTTCTCATCCGATTAAGGTGGACAAATCGATCCCATCTGTCAACTACAGAACTTCCTTGATCTTTCTCAACCACCCACATGATAAATATGGACGTTTACTTTTGCCACAAAGAAAACCATGTTTATATTTAACTCTTGATTGGTAACCATATATAAACTAAATTACCATCAGACGTAAAATAGTAAAATTGTTATTATTTACGTTATTTTAAACGTCGATAAACAAGAATCAGATTTGTTTTAGTTTTTTATACAAACCTATTTATTAACATAGGTTTGTATAAAAAACCTCTTACAAAGAAGAACAAAAGAACAAAGAACGTCTTACCGAAATAATTTCCTAACATTCATGTTTGTTGAAATTACCTTAAAGGCATATTTGTTGCTATTTACGAAAGGGCTTACATTAGTTAGCACGGAAATAAATATATATATTTGATAAAAATATATAAAAATTCTGTTTTTTATAAACAATGAACTAAAGTCCCGAACCTTTTTACCCCAAAACATAATTTTACGCCATAAGCTATTTGGGAGTGGAAGGTAACTTCCATAACTTCAACCTCATTGAGTTCGTTTTTTCAGTGAGTTATTCAGTATAAACATCAATACTTAATAATGTATAATATGATGTGGTTTAGGATTTTTCAAGACCCGCTAAGGGACATTTCCAAGAAAAAATCTTTAAAACATTTGAGTACCGTATATAATACATTACCTGAAGTAACCTGAAGTAGTTGAATATATCGGAAGTTATTGCATTTTGTATATATTACATGTTTTAACATATAAACTAATTTGAAGCATATTTGGCAACTTTGTAAACCTTTTAACATTCATAGTTTAAAATAAAATTACGTATGTATTACATATTATTTAATTGAAATGTATTGCAATTTGAACATATCTCCAAAGCAAAATACACGTTGCACATTTAAGTTATTAGAATAATATTATACTTATTGAGTCAAATATTTATTTTGTTTATTATTTAATTTGAACGTATGTGATATAAAGGAGAGAACGAAACATTCATGATTGACGTTTGTTCTGTAAGGCAAGGCAAAAACATTTAATCGACGTGGCAGCAAAAGGCGGACAAGGGCGATAACCATATACAGAGCTGCCGTACTGCGTTGCGGCACGACTGCCCCTCTCTGGTTGTTGCTTTGGAAATCGTCCTCTGGGCTCTTAGTAAAATTGACTTTTCGAATTCGTCAAAATCTGAAGCTGGCATTTCTTTATCAGTTATTTTCAATGAGGCAGCGAGCAATCGTCTGAACAAGTATCTGACAGAAGAATGTTATTAGATTAAAATCAAATCTTACAACACATAAAGTTCAGGATGTTTATCCAATTAATTAATTATTCAACTGTATCTGTTCTCTTCATATTTTAATCTATTACTCAATTAAATGTCTGAAAAATTAAGAATAAAAAAGTGAATGCATAATGTGTGCAATACTAGAAATGATAATTTTTCGTTCACTATCATCAAATTGTGTTTCTACTTAGAAAAATGTCAACACGCCTGAAAACATTATGTGGAGGCCAATTATGACCCAGCGTTACCATTTGGTAACACAAATATGGCGTAATATTTTTAACAAGCTTTGGAATGATATTCCATAGTTTTATTGGCATTTTAGAATTAAAATATGGTTATCTTGATCATTTGGGAACTTGAATGATCTACTAAAGTAATTTGAATGTTGTTTGCGTTGTCAAACATTCCGGCGAATGATACATCCTTTGAAACTGTTAAATAAAGGGGATATGTGTGATTCACTCCCTGTTTGTTGATTTGGCAGTTGAGGTCAACTCTGTTATCTGTATTGGTGATACTAATATTGATCTGAAATCTAAAACATCCTGCGAGTCAAAATACCTACGCCGACTCTTGAAAGAGACTAATACAGTGCAACTGATCAATGAACCAACAAGAGTGACAGCAACCTCGGCCACTTTGTTAGACCACATTATTGTGGACAAGTCGGCGGAGATCAAGAGGAACGGCGTTGTCGACGCACCTAGTATCTCAGATCACAGAGGGAAGGCGATCACGGACCACAAACTAATATACTGCGAGTTAATCTTGAAGAAAGAAAAATGCAACCACAGATTATTCGTTACAGAGATTTCTCTAGATTTAAGGTTGAAGAGGCCGTGAAAGAATTATCTGATATGGACTGGAAAGGTATCATGGAAATAAAAGGGGTTAATAATATAGAAAATGCAATAACTTCCAGGATATTGAAAGTTTATGATACTCATGCTCCAATTACAAACAAGAAAGTGACCAAGAGAAATGCCCCATGGAGAAGTAATAAAATCAAAGAACTAACCAAAAAGAAAAACAAATTAAGAAATAAATACTGGAAATCAAGGAATGAGAGGGATTGGGAACTGTACAAGTCGACGAGAAATGTATTGAATAAAATGGTCTGGCGAGCTAAAAAGAATTATTTTACTGATAAAATATCATCGACAAATAATAGTAAAGATTTCTGGACATGCTTAAAGCAGTGCGATGTGCACAGCAAAGGTGAAACCCAAATTGTTCATGATTTTGATGTCAATGAAATAAATAGATACTTTGCTGAAATGGGGTCAGACATCGACATTAATAATGACATTTTGAGATTATTCATGAACAACAGACAAAAAGACGACATCAATGAATTTAAATTTGTTGCTGTCACTGAAGAATCTATCAAAGCAGAAATGAATACTATTAAGTCAAAGGCAGTAGGTAGTGATGGAATATCAATTGAAATGATTAAAACTGTGAGTCCATTTGCCATTGAATCCATTTGTTATTTAATAAATGAATCACTGAAAGAAGGGATTTTTCCACAAGATTGGAAGAAAAGTATTGTTCGACCCCTACCAAAAGCAACTACTCCAACTTGTGTTGAACAGTTAAGACCTATATCCATACTGCCAGCAATATCTAAGATCCTAGAGAAAGTTGTTATCAAGCAGATAAACGAATTCGTCAATGCCCATAGATTACTACCAAAACTCCAGTCTGGCTTTCGAAAGAATCATAGTACATGCACTGCTCTTACAAAACTTATTCAGCGATATCATTGACAACAGAGATAAGGGCAGATACAGTTCCCTTTTGATGCTCGATTACTCAAAGGCATTTGACTCTATGGATCACGATATGTTGATTGCAAAGATGCACTACTTCGGTTTTAGTAATGAGGCTACTGCATGGGTTCGATCGTATCTCAAAGACAGACTTCAGGTCACCAGACTAGGGAGTGAAACGTCAGTACCTCTTGCCAAACGCGACGGGGGGTTCCTCAGGGCAGTTGTCTGGGACCTATCCTGTACACGCTTCACACAGCAGACTTCCCCAATTGTGTAAAACACTGCACGGCTCACTTGTATGCTGATGACTCCCAATTAGTATTGTCATATGAGCCTCAGCTTATGAAAGAGGCATTCAGTCAAATCAACGCTGATCTACAGAACATTTTGGAGTGGTCTGTTGATAATGGCCTTAAGCTCAATTCTAATAAGTGTACCGTCTTGCACACTGCACCACTTGACCAAGTACAGATGATCAAAGATCACGGAGTGAGGATCTCACTTGACGGCGAGAGTCTGGCAGTGTGTGATCAAGTCAAGACTCTCGGCATCGTGCTTGACAAAGGTCTCACCTTCACAGATCATGTCACACATGCCTCCCAGCGAGCTCTGGGAAGGTTGAGAGGTCTGTATAGGTTCAGAAGTCTGCTGCCAGAGGCCGCCAAAGTGCAGTTAGTACAGTCACTGATTCTTTCAGTTTTTAACTACTGCTTTCCTGCTTATGGCAACAGTCTTTCTAGAGAGGACATGGGTCGGATCCAAAAGCTTCAAAACTCAGCTCTGCGTTTTATTTTTTGTTTGAAAAGATTCGACCATGTATCCCCCTACCGCGAAGCGGTCAAGCTGTTGCCCATGGAAACTGTTTGCAGGATTTTGACATGTTGCATGACTCACAGAGTGCTGATATCTCGCGAGCCCGACTACCTTTACGAGAGACTCTCTTCCCGGGACGAGGTTTCCGAGCGTAGGACTCGCCATGGTGGGAGGCTTCACTTCCCCAGAGTGAACCTTGAATTCGGGAGAAGGAGTTTTTCTTATTTTGGCCCCCAGCTGTACAATGAGCTACCCGATAGCCTAAAAGAGCTAAGGTCTGCCTCTTTTAAATTAAATTTAAAGAAAATGTTTGTGTAGACAGCATGAAGGTATTTGTTTTTTATATTATGTATAACTTTATTTTAGAATATTCAATTTTGTAAATCTGTTTTTTTCATGATCTTGACGATAGTTGTTCTGAAAAGCTGGTGTACCAGAGAAACGCTATATTAATAAAGGCATTTTTATTTATTTATTTATTATTTATTTATTTATCTTTTTTGCTTCTACCTAACTTTAAGAAAACTAGACAAAATAGTTTAAGAGACAAAATTGCTTTTAAAAAATCTACATATGGTAAATGAATGGTAGTTAGAGGTTTTATTTCTTATTCTTAATTTCAATAATAATAACACTTCATGGTATTATATTAACTCTAAGAGACCTTTTCTTTTGTACAAATTTTCATATGATTTCAAGAAGAGTGAAAACTAAATAATATAATTAATACCAATGTTTTGCTTAGGTTTGAATATTTTTAGATGGTAATATTTAAAAAAGAATTACACGCAGCTTTTCTCTGCCAGTTAATCTCCAGTAATAAGTCCCATTGAATCAGTAATTGAAGCGAAATTGTCTCAGACAGTCTGCTAATTTTAATTAAGTTACAGAAAACTTTTCCTTAAATGAGTGTAGTTTCTTTTGATTGAAAGAATGTAAGTTAATATATGATTAAAAACAAAAAGGTACTTGAGTTCAGTTAGGTAATATTTATTTTACTTGTTTAACAATGTTTATAATGCTATTAAAAACCGCTATTCAATATATGAATTGCTAATAGAGGTGGATAAATACTATTTGGGAATTAGTAGATTGTGAAGATGCATCGAATAACAGAACTAAAATAAATATTTTAAAACATTTATTTTTCACTAAACAATTTGTTGTAAAGTTATAATATTTTCTCAGTGATCTTTTTCTTATCGAAAAAAATTTCACATTTTCCCAGGGCATGAAAATTATTTAATTTATAGCAATTAATTTTAAACTCTTTAACATACAAATATTTTCTATTCAGTAGGTCTTATAAGTACAAGTTTTTACGGACACATATGATTTGGTTTTTAGGCTGTTATCAGATTTTTTTTTGTATACGTGGTTTACCTAACTTCTTCCAGATTCTTCCAGATTGCGGTCGGTCTATGTTGCAGTCAGTTCAGATTGCGCTTAGTCCAGATTGCGGTCAGTCCACATTGTGGTTAATCCAGATTGTGGTCAGTACAGATTGCAGTCGGTCCAGATTGCAGTTAAGTATATCTTTATGAGAAATAATCAAGGTGGTGGAAGGGTTTCCAGTTTGCGGTCACATCTTGAGAAATAAAAACTCGTTCGTCGCGTTCCCAAAAAATGGTACTATAATGATTAGGTGTTACGTGTACTGTAGGAAGGGTATTTAGAACAATGATTATTAATTGTTGAAAATAAGTGCTATAAGTAGAGATTGCATTATACTTATTTACAATTTTTTTATATTTAAATTTTTTGTACCATAGTACACATCATTATATTTATATAAATAATGTACTACCGTAGATTTTAATGATACATCTTAAATATGATCGAAATAGAGATACCAAACTGTGTTAGTTATAAAAAGAGTCTAGTGAATTATAATATGTAATTATATATAGCTTTGACAAATAAGGCCAGACATGTCTAAAACACCTCGTTTATGTTATTTAATGCATATTTAATTCATAATTTTCGAGTCAGAAGATTTAAATAGTAATTTATACTTACTTTAAATAATGAATAAGTCCTCTTTAATGTGTCTGAGGTATTTTTGGACTTTTACTTTTTTTTACAAGTTTACCTATGTACGGAGTATCATGAAATTACAAAATCCTCCAATCTGAAGCCGAACTCTGATTTCCCATGGGGAACTGATTGATTTTGAGTCGCTTGCAAAGATTTGCACTTGGGTGTTCATCGGATTATGGTAATGGGTTTGATACTTTACTTGTACTAGAGAAACTGTACCGCACCATATTCGGTATTCGTACAAATAGAAGCATCATAGTTGCACAATTAGTGTATTTATGTTTCACTTTCAACTGATTACTTCACAGTATCTATTTCATGTACTTCACAAAAGTTAAATTGACAAAATACATCAAATAGTTTAAAATAACTGGATTTATGCCAAGTGATCCTGTGGTAATGGTTGACTACCGAAGGTTTAGAGATCTTTATACGCTCAATTTCAAATTTTAAACACAATCTTAGATGCCTTGATTATATAAATGTAAATTAGTCGTCATTAATTAAAAAAAAAACGGAAACCATTTTTGAACACAGAAACAATATTTATGCAAAAAAATGTATGCAACATGAATTTTACAAATACTAGTGAGTTTTTGCACATACGGTAAATGAGTACGGTAAACGCTAAACGCTATTTTAAAAAATGGTGGATTTAGGTACTTTTATTGCTTGAAGCTGCAAAAACTTGGTGTAAAGTAATCCTTAGTAAGCATTAGACATGATTTATATACAGTTAAACTATCCTGTATAACATAAGATACGAAAATTTGTCAATTTAAAAATAGCGTTTAGCGTTTACCGTAAGATTTACCGTGTGTTGCAAAAACTCTCTACTGTTCCACAAGGAATGTTAATTAAACCTTAAGATGGTTTGTGATCTATTAGAAAAGAGCAACAAATAAGTCATGGAACGAGCATAATACAGGCACCGAGGTGAATAGTCGATGCAAATTTTGCCGCACGACTTGACATTAATCCTGCTCAGCGGGGAAATCACAGCCTCAAAGTGACAACGTGCAAACTTTCAATCAGTCTTATCATTGTTATAAATGTATAAAAATTCATGATTATTTTTATTATGTTTATATTTTTTAAACATGACTACTTAACAACATCTTAAATGAAGAACCAATTTATAATTTTACTCTATCAGGTTTTTCATTGAGTTGAGCTGTAATTAAAATAATATGAAGTATCGATTAAAAGTGAAGTGAATAACATTCAGCTAGAAAAACTAATTGTTTTAGCTAAAAAAACAAACAAAAGAATTTAACAGTTAAAAAAAAAGTTACTGTGATTGCACTTAAACGCAGTGTGGCTGCATGATACTAAGCCCGAGGCTCACGCGTGTGCAACGCGGCGCCTGGGGTCGAGCATAAAATCAGCTCTAGGCATATTTCGGCTTTCATCCTTTACTGCTGAACCCAAATCCAGCAGTTCATATTTATAAAGATCTTCAGCGATCCTATCTAAATCGGTCTTCTTGAATCGGCGGAGTCACTGGATGGAATGCAAGTATTGGTCGTTTATAGATATTATGTCTGTTTTGTAACATTAAAATAAATACATTGAAATAAATTGAAAATTATAAAAAAATAAAATGCGACAAGAAACACTATTCGGACTGAATCCACCACCAAGACACAGCCCGGTAACTCATCCCTTCGTTGACAACGCGCATGACTTGGTTAAGCTTTATCTTGGCAAGCTCAACATTTCATGCAACGATAGTAGTGGTTTTTGGCCACTTTTAAAACCGACCACGTGCCCACCGAGCACGTGACGTGGCAGCTGGCGCCAGCTGCCATGCCATATAGCTTCCGGTGGGGGGTAGAGGGTATATATGAGATGCTGTAGTTATATGTTATGCCATATAGGTTGGGGTGGAGATGGCGATAGTGTTGGCGTTAGGGTGAAGTGAATTTGCACATAAAGTGGGGTTGAACTAAAAGTGCGCATAAATTAAAAGTTAGTTCAAAATTGAAATTCGTCGGTGTTAACGAAACTCTAACAGTTGAACAAAAATTAAGAGTTAGTTCAAAATTGAAATTCAAACTTATAACTGGGATGTGGAAAATATGTCAAGGTCATCCAGAGTAAGTTTTTAAAAATCCTATCCAACTACCACCAGAAATAGTTCAAAGTTAAACTAGTTGGTGATAGTGGGATAATTCATCCGTGCCATGGGAGAGGTGTTTATCGTTTGAAAGTTGGCGATCGAATGAGAAGCGCCGCCTAGGGAGAGGGCTTATAAAATGGCAACCTTCCCCCACCACCCCTTCCCCCACTCCTTTAGACCAATAACCGGTCGCCGACTCTATGTGGTGAAACTGAACTAGACATGGCGGCCGCCATGGATAATTCTAACCTCAAACCTTAGTTTTGCATTGGTGAGCATGCGCCACCCCCACTCCTTTACCTTTCTTTTATATTTTTAAAACCGAACAGATGTCCGGGCAGCTGCCCCTACGGGCAGATGTTCGGGCAGGTGTTGGGGGCAGAGATGTTGAAATATTGGGGTGGAGATGGCGATAGCGTTGGCGGTCGGTTGAACTGAATTTGCGAATAAAGTAACTAGGGTTGAACTAAAAGTGCACATAAATTAAAAGTTAGTTGAAAACTGAAATTTGACGGTGTTAACAAAACTCTTAATAGTTGAACAAAAATAAAAGTTAGTTTAAAACTGAAATTCAAATTTATAAATGGGATCTGGAAAGTATGTCAAGGTCATCCAGAGTAAGTTTTAAAAAAGCCTACCCAACTACCAGGAGAAATAGTTCTAAGTTGAACTAGTTGGTGATAGTAGGATAGGTTGAAGTAACTTTTGAATTTTATTAGTGAACATACAATTAATGTGCAACAGCAGAGTTTAAACAAGTTGAACTTTTGTGATGAATTACAGAGTTGTAAATGCAAACACCGACGACGATGAGAAGGTAAATGCAGAGTCCCCAGATGATGTATTTGAAAAGCTTGAACAAATGTAACATTTCGAGTTGGTTTTCCCGTTCCATTTCCAATCGTTTAATTTCCAATTTCAATTTATCCCCTTCCATTCTAGTTACGAAGGGAACTTCATCCATCATGATTGTGTTAGTGTTTGAAATTTTAAAACAAGTGATGTTGATAGTTCAGAAGTCGAAGACGGAATGAGAAGTGAAAGGGAGAAATGTTAGTTAAATAAAGAAGTGGTGGGGGGAAGGATGAATTACAAAGAAGTGGTGGGGGAAAGACGTTGCTCTTAATTATTACCATCAGTAGTGTCAGATGGTGCAGGAGTTAGATTTAGTAAACTGTCTTCGTCCGAACTTTCAACCTTATCACAAATAGGACAATCGTATGTTATTTCCAAATTCATTTTGATGGTTTTAAAATTATCTACAAGTTCTTGTAAAATATTAAAAATGTCTTGTAACTCTTCTTTAGAGTTTATTTCAAAACTAGAATTCATTCGGGCCAATGGAGAGTTGTTCATTGTTGGAGAGTCGGTGATGGAATGAGGATCGGCGCATAGGGAGGGGGCTTATATAATTAGACACAATATAACAATATAATATAATATAATATAATATAATATAATATAATAAAATATAATATAATATAATATAATATAATATAATATAACAAGATCCGAAGAATTCACATTTAGTACAAGCTAACCCATCCACCATCATTGGTCCTAAATCTGTACATTGTTGTTCACAACAGTAACGAGGTTTGTACTTGTATTTTTGCTCTTCCATGTTGACGCTGCGGAGTCCAGTGAAAGAATAAGAGTGTATAGTGTTGAATAGCGAGTTTTATGTACTGTGAAAAGTGGTGGGGGTAATTTCAAGGTCATCCAAATGGAGTTTTAAAAAATTATACCTTACTAATGTAAGGAATGTTGATACTTAAGAAGTTTGTTTCTCTTTGTTTTCTTCAGACTTTTGATCTTTCTCAGCTTTAGCCATAGCAACTAGTTCTTCTATTGATAGCGGATGTACTTCAGGAAATTTCAAAATTAATTTAGCTTGGTATCCTTCTTTAGCTAATACATCTATATCTTTAGTCATTTGTTCAACAGTGTTGTAATCTTTTCCATAGATTTTTCCATCAAGTTGAATCATCATTCTGTACAACATTTTCTTGAATAGGTCTTGTCGTGGTGAGAGCTGAGAAGCAAATGATTATTTATTCAAGTATCACATTCTTTTTATTAACTCACATTCAACACGTGATTCTTTAGTTGTAGTTTTGTTTGTCAAAAGTTATTCAACATTGGTAATATTTTTGGAACTTGATGTTATGTTGACCAGTAGGCGATGAAGAAGTTGTAGGTTGTGTAGAAATAAATATTTCATCATCGCAATATTTTGTTTTAGTGAACATCCTTGTATTAGTAGCACTAACATCAACAGTTAAGTGATAACCACCGGTAAGTAAAACTCGCATTTCGTTGGTTAAATCTTCGAGTTGTTCAAAAGTTGTAATGGTGTTGGTATCATAAGATGCACACTTGACTTTGAGAGACATCTTTTAGTTTTTATATTAAGCAACAGAGTGAGCGAGATGTGTACGGTACGAAAGGTAGTCGTAGACTGATGAACTTTACAAGTAGATTTCCGCTTTTATCATCACACAAAACTGGGTCAAGGTCATTCCGTGGAATTTTCAAAAAAGCAACATATTGTAATGTACAAAGACATTACAATATGCTGCTTTTTATTTTTTTTTGTTTTATATCATATTTATTGAGAAACAATTACAAACAAATATTTACAATGTTATGTACAAACTAATCAATAGTAGGTGTTACATGAATTGTAAGTTCAGTAGAGTTGTTTCCACTTGGTCCGTGCGAAACCAAATAGAGTGCGCCGGGTTGAACTACACGAAGATCTTCATTTTGAAGAAGTTGTACGAAACGTGTAGGTAGGAAGATTTGAAACTTTGGTTCGTCACCAACTGTATACGGTGCCTCGCTTAATGTGCAATTAATAGCATCACCCACTGAAGTTTCCATTTTTTTGATCGTATGAATGATGTAATGTTTTTCTTCTTTTAGTTCAGAACATTTCTTCGTAGGTAGAATTGATGATTTAGAATGAGCGTTGAACTGATCGACCAAATTTTGAAGTAAGTTCTGCGATGCCATCTTGATGTTATTGTTAATTTTCTTGTTAATAAGAATGTCCGTCGGAGATGTTGTCTCTTCGGAGGTTCGAGTAATACTCATGCTGCGTCATGGTAGCGCTCTCACTTTTATAATCGACACTACCCCCACCACTTTGTTGAAGGAAATTATTCAAGCGGTAGGCATTCTTCAAAGCACACTGTGACCTTCGATGTTTAAAACTTTTTGATGAAATACAAAGTTCATTAAAGTAGCATTGGAAATCTCTATCTATTATTGCATTTATCACTTCGTTGCTTGTAAATGATTGTATCCAATTTGCTTTTTCCAATCCTCTTGTGTAGATAATTTTAAACTCTTTGCAATAATGATTCATAATGTGCGGCATCATGTTATAATTAATGAAACCTTCATCCCATCTTAAGTTGTGAAAATGTTTGTTCAACCATTTGTTTGTAACTTTCGCTTTAGTTGTTAGTCTATTAAATGGTACTGGAGGTTATAACAAATAATGATAAACTACTGATGTGTTCATGTCCAAGATTACTAATTCTTTAATAATAAAATTACCATCATTTCCTCGGAAAGCTTGAAATTCAATTATTCCTCTTTTAACTTCCATTATGTGTGGCGCATTAGAAAACGAAACCCGTTTATTCATGATGAAGTCATATTAACAACTGACTTAAAAATTGAATTAGCCGACGTTTATTACAAACGGGATTGTTCTTCTTCTTTCACTTCTTGTGCCACTTCATCAATATTAAGACTGGTGTGATGGTTGTTTAATTGTCTCCACATTTCAACTTCTTGAGGTATTCTATTAAAGATTGATGTATCCACGCTACTGTATAAAATTGGAACAAAAGGTTGTTTGTCCAATGTATCGATTAGATAGTCTTTAATTATTGCACTTGAAAATATTAGTTGTTTCAAATATCTGGTGACGGGACCGGTAGTACAACTTAAAGTGTAAAATTCTTCTTTAGTGAAATATAATTTAACATTGTGTGTAGTTAAATCTCTGAAGGGAACAATTTGTCCTCCACGATGTTTTACTATATCAACTTCAATATTTGATTCCAATAAACTTAATCTTGTTCTTCTTCCAAATGTGTTGTTACTTAAATAGCACTCCAAAAGATGTAAATGTTTCATGAGAGATTCCCAAGTAGTTTCACTGAAAGTAACCATTTTGTTTCCATGATTTAAAATAACAATTGGTGAATAATCCATTGATTTTAAAATTCAAACTGATATACTTTTTGTCATGCATGAAGAAATTGGGTATATAATCCGAAGAAATACTTCTGTTAAAATATTGGTTGTAATGTTAACTTCAACCTTCTTCCTTTTTACTTCTTTTTTAGCTTCTTCTTCTCTCTTCTTGTGTTTGTTGAATTTTAGGAACTCGTCCATTTCTCGTTCAACTTGTTTTTCTATATCTGAACTATTATCATCCATTAGAGGTGTATTTTCTTCTCCGTTAGTAGAATTCATCTTGCGAATGATGTTTCCCATACGACGGTTGAAGATAGAATGAAGTTTCCACTAATTATTTTCTCGCTTTTATATTTTTCATAAAATCCTTGAAATCTATACAATTACATAATTGTTTGTTTTCAACTTGTATTTTACAAACGAAATTCTAACCTCAAAAGTTAAGGTAGATAATTCTAACCTCAAAAATCTGCAGTAATTGTATTAATTCTTCTTAAAGTACATTCTTCACAATTTCGGTGAGCGGTGTGTAAGTAACTATTTTATCATGTAGAATTAGACAGTATGCCGAAGTTCCATCCGCTATTGGTTCTTCAAATTCCATTTCAATTTTTATATCCACACTTGATGATTTTACCGATTCATTTTGTTTTGAACAATCGATTACAATTATCGGAGCCTTGGAATAATACTGGTCAGGTGATAATAGTGGTGTATTAGTCTTTCCATAATATGACGATTGAAATCTTGCATACATATCGTATAAAATGGAAAAACGTTTTTTGCTGAACATGACATTCAAATTGTCATACGGAAAAAATTGAGAGTTTAAAAAAACTTTACAATTCTTTATTTTACAGTGATCAAATTGACCAGCATTTGCAGTGATAACATCTTTTCGCTTAGTTTGAAAACCGAGTATTATGTACCTTGCTCGTTCCAAGTAAGTTGATGTCTTGACGGTCCATGTTTGTCGTTCTGTCTGAGGTAGTGTAGGGTATTCATGAAATTCCCAACTTCGGAATGGCATCACAATATCACGGTCAGATTTCAACTTTCTCAATACTAGGATTCTATGTTCATCGGCCAATCTTACATGAGGTACTCTCCAAACAACTTTATCCAACTGTAGTTGCCATTCCAGTTTATCTTCCGTAGTTGCAGGGTCTGCAAGTATCAAGTCCTTATTAGTTGAAGATCTAAGTAATACTAATTCTTGTTTGACATTTATTATTACCCGTTTGTAATCTTCAGCGAATCCCAAAAGCAATCGTAAAGGTACATGAAAATCAAAGTGACCGTTGGAAGCTAGTGTTATAGTGTCTTTATCGGGGGCAACCCATCCGGCGGTGACTATTGAATTCTTCTCATGCGGCGTTAATGATGTTAATCCTTTCAATGTCGTTGTTAAACCAACCTTTTTTGTTGAATCAACTGTCACCCCTGATATTTCATATCTTATTTCATCAAAAAGATATGCCATCGGGTTATTTATAAAAGGAACTGTTGAAGCACTTTTTCCATCCAATTTTAATACCCGTCCTTCGATGTACAAGTAACTTTCACACGGTAAAGTATAAATATCTTGTTGTTGAATGGGAATCCTTATTTCATCGTTATTGTTTAATTTTGATAAAGTGTAAGGGTTGTGCGTGTGATATTCCTTCTCCCATAGTGTTTCGTCGAACGTTGGTCCTTGAGATATATCCAGGATATCCATCGCTGTTAAGTTTCAATCCAATCTTCTGTAGAAAACGAATGTTGTCCGATGTTAACTCTTCCAATGTCGAGGAGCTACTGAGCTCCCGACTCTTCCGTTGCGGTTTAAATGATAATCCCATGTTGACTTTTATGTTGCTGCTCTGATGTGTATCCGTATAGTAATTATTTCTCCTCTAAAGTCAACACTATGACCGTCTTGATCCAATATGTTCAGTACGATGTCTGAAATGAAACTGGTGTTTAACGGTAGGTATATCAAGTTTTGTGGCTTCTCAACAATTTTAAAACCGGGAGCTACTGTTGGAAAAAAATGTATGTAAAATATGTTGATTAACTCCATCTCTATACGATCCGTGTATAATGTTGCACGTGACATCGATACTATTTACTTTCAATATTGTTACAGTTGAATCACCTGAATGAGTAGTTCCAGGAGTTAAGATTTTCTTTTTGGTATCTGTAAATCCAAGTAAACTGCCAATAGAGTTTTCCAAACCAACATCAATATAATATTTGGAAGTTATTTCTGCTTTTAAAGTATTGTTGTTTCCTTTAACGGTGATATTGTCTTCTCCGAGTTGTTTCTGTAATAATTGGTTTATGTCATCAATTTCATATGCTCCAGTAGGAAATGTAATTATTTTCAATTCTGAGTATTTTCCTGAAGCATCCTTAGTTTCATAATAATGTAGTAAATTGTTCTTTCCTTCCGTAACATTGGGAATTGAGTTGTAGGTAGTCAAATCAAGTAATGCCGCTTCCCATAATCTTTCCTTGGATAGACGCAATGCTGGGAACAGCGTACTTTTCAATGTGGATGAATTTCCACTCAGTGACACTGTATACGATGACATCTTAAAGCTGACTGACACTCTTCGCTAGAAACTCCAAACATAAATGCCCACATATTTCAGTATTGTTAGGTTGTTCTCTTTTGTAATTGTAAAAAATGTTTTTGGAGTTTCGAAAATAATGTTTCAGTTCTTTTGGCGGTGGTAGATTGCCAAAACTGTCAAAGTAGTAAACGGTTTGTCCGAGTTTTTTATATCATACCCAATGAGTGCCTGGACCATAGGTGGAATCCAAATTTACTATTCCAGTTGCATTTTTCCATATTTTAGTTGGTAATGAATCTTTCATAAAAACTCCTCGAAAGAATGGTATTTTCAAACATTTTACATAATCATTTAACTGATGATTTGTTAAGGCTTTATTTGGAATTATCAATTGATTCTTCTTATTTAGTACACACGGTATGGTCTTAGGTATAAACCTGCTCCGTTTTTTACCATTTGCCAAACAGAAGTCTTCTTTACACTTGCCTTATGAGTTCTACGACGTCCTTTTTTAATGTTTCCACCTTTTTTGGGAGCGCCTCTTTTTGCAGGTCTTCCTCTGCGACGTCTTCCACCACCTAACTTTGCTTTTGTCTTCATGGCTGTAGTTACTGCCCAAGCTGCTGCTTTTCTGCAATATTTGCGTCACTTGATTTTACTCTTTGCCAAGCTTTTTCCGCTAGAATTTTATCTGCTATTGATCTATTTGTTGAATATTTATACTTTGAATATGCTATATCGTGTTCTTTGCAAGCTTGATCTAATTTATTAATTCCAGGATCTCCTTTTGCTAAACGTTTTGCCAACTTAGTTCCAGGTCCACAATATTGATAACCTCCGGGCAGATGTAATTCGTATGGTAAAGCGTCTATCGTTCGATTTACAACAGCACCAACTGGAATCCGTCTGAGCAGGGATAATGCAGCTGATGTTATACCACGTCCTCTCTTGCCGCTGTCTTGACGATGACTGAGCGATACGGTCTTCATTATGTTGTCTTATATAACTGGTGTGTTTACTCCACGAGATACTTTACATAAATGAATAACTTGTGCAAAATCTTTTATATTTAAAGACTTAGTTATTCAAATTAATTATATACTGATTTATAATTCTATTTTTAATCCAAGCTTCTCGCTCATCGGGTTGAATCATCACATGATTCGTTGTACTAGCTATATGATTGTGGGTATCAATAAGTAAATTACCCACTATTCTTATTAAACAATCTAAAGTTACAGCATCTTTCGGATGTTGAGGATCTTGTAACTGCATAATACGTTTATCATTACACGTGTAAGCGGTTGAATCACTTTTTGATGTTGTTATGACTTGTCCAATAGTAGCAGCATCATTTGAATCTTCACCTGGTAAAATATTAATTATTTTCTTCATCTTTGCATCATATTTGGTCCCAAAGTGTTTATCCCAAGTTATTGTTTGTCTCAATGTAACACAATCATCATCTTCATAACCAGGATACATATTTTTTATTCTTCTATTACGACCATCGTATGTACCTAATCTACCACCACTTGCAATTAATGTTTGTACCATAAGAGGTACATCTGAATCTTTTATACCAAATCTTCCATTTGTTATTGTTTTATGTCCTGCATCCCATTCATCATTATTTCCTTGCATTAAATCAAACTTTTTATTTCCATGTATAAATTTATCTCCCCGCTTTAACACGGCATCTTCATGTTTTACAAAATTTGATGTTTCTTTTTTTAATTCTTTGGATAATTGCTCCATAGTAACAGCATCTTTTGGTTGAGAACCAAACTTTACATTTGTCAATGTTTTTCCATGACAATCGATTCCATCAGCATCTTGTAAAATACAGTTGTCCTTAATGTATTTTAGGTTTACAGCATCACCGTCTTCTTTTGGGTATCCAATGTCATTTATAATAAATTTATAAAAAGAAAATCCATGTTCAGTTTTTTCAGGTATTATAGAATGTAAATATTCTTTATTAACAGAATCTTTATCATTTTTGGGATTTCCCACGTTGGTTATTCTATAATTTCCAGCATTATACGTTTGTCCATCTTTTAAGTTATTACCCCATTGCAATTTTAAAGTATTTGAAAGTTCAGATGATAAGTACTCTTTAGTAATTGCATCAGAACCTTCAGTTGGTTTACCAACATTAATTAATCTATGTGATTTAACATCGTAAGTATTCTTATGTAATTTCAATGATGTTGAAGTAGCTTCTTTTACTGTCTTCAAATTTGCTCCATCAGTATCTTCTTCTGGATCTTTAACTAGTTTTAAACGTTTATTACTTATGCTATAGTCACCTTCAGGTGTTTGCGGTAATCCACTTCTTTTTCTGTCTTCTCCAACTTGCACTCCTAAAGCGGAGTACCGTCCGAACTTGTCGACGCTCATGTTAGAACTGATACGTCTTACGCTTGCACCTCTTTTATATCCACGGACAATTATACGACTATACCGCGATTCCTAAGTTCATCAACTAGAGACACCCATTCATTATTCAAACCAATATGACCGGCTTCCATGGCTTCATGCAATAGTCTCATTCGGTCAACCAATTTATTGATGTCCTTGTAGTAAATCACATTTGAATTGTATAGATCTTTCATCAATCCTTTACCAGAGGTTGAAGTATCTCCTTTACTCTTTTTACCATGTTGTTCAAGAAGTGATAAATCCATAAGTGATAAAGATTTTCTTTTCAGTGGTTGTCTCACCGCTGGCGCAGTACGTAATGTTTGCAATTTTCGTGGAGGAAACAACTTTTTTATAACGATGTTATATTTTGTTGCACGTGAACGATTAATCATTGCATCCTTTAAGTAGTTTTTCTTATGAGCGTTAGTATTTTGTAGAATCTCTTTAAAAACACTTAAATCTTTGGATGAATATCTTAGTGGTATGTTTTTAAAAATTAATTCAAATAATCCTTTTGTTCCTTTATATCTATGCTTACCAATAATGATGTAATCGTCTTGAGTTATTTCAAGCTTTGAATCACCAATCTTCAATTCATTCCCATCAATTCTTGCTCCGTATACGTGTGATCTACTCAAATTCGGGTTTGATTTCATGTCATGTAGCATTTTCATTATATATTTTCTTCCAAGAGGTCCATGTTGTAATATATCGCTACTCAATTGAGTTAAATTTGGAATAGATTGTTCAGCTTCAGGTATTGGCCGTTCTTCTTCCTTTTCAACAATTGGTTCTTCTTCTTTTGTTTCTTCTTGCTCACTAGCACTTGTATATGAATCATCATCTTCTTCTTTTTTTAATGCTTGTACTTCTTGTTTAGAAACTGGTAGTAAAACATCTCCTTCATAACGAGGTTTACCAATAGTTTCTGATATCTGTTTTAAAGGTTCCGTAATAGGTTTAAATGTAGTCTCTAAAAATTCTTCTCTTTCACTTAAACCCATCCTCAATGCACGATTCTTCATCCTAATAGAATCACTGAGTGATTTTATTTCTTTCAATAGTTTTTCTTGATTCACCATGTTTACACTGTGAAGTTCAACGTGTAACTAGATGTAGCATCGGTAGTTCAACGCATAAATACAAATTTATCCAACCCTATACGATATCTACCATTTTTAATATCTTCTTCCTTCATAATAACGAGAAAGCTATATTTCTCATTCCATGCTTTGCCACACATCTCTTTAAATTTTTCAAATGGCATATCTGCATTTACATGATCATTATATATATGCTTTAAATTTGTTTCATCTTGCTTGAAGATGATCAACATATTTGCATTGTTTCTTATAAGTTGTTTTGGAATTTTACTGTATGTTTGACCAATATAAATGCTATCGATATTATGATGTCTTCCCATAGCGAAATAATTCCTTATAGTGTCATGATTTTCACAAGAAACATCGTCAAATATAAAAATAGAAAATGGATTTGCTTCATTTGGTTGCATAATTGTTTCACTGGCATTAAACTTGTAAAAATTTACTTCAGGTACACTTGCAAGTACTTTATCCAATAATTGATATTTTGGTTGTTGCAATGATTTTGAAAAAATGTATATATTGTTAAAACGCAATCCTTTAGGATTAGTTATAAGGTTAAAAACAACATTAGTTTTTCCACAATTTGAAGGACCAGTTATTAGACATATTATCGTATTTGGTAGTAATTCACCATGTTTTCCATGATTTAACTTATCATTGTCAACTGTCAATTCATCAATGTTATTGATATTAAATCGATCTTTTTGTTGTACAATCTCCATCTTGTATAAAGGTTAAACACACAATGAGCTATTAAACAACTATACTAAGTCTTTTGAAGGAATCCAAGAGTCTTCACTTTTATCAAACCCTAACCACCGGACTTTAACCATATCCTTTTTCCTTTGTAAAATCTTCTCGACAAGATATACATCACCGACTGTTGATTTCAACTGTTCGTGTCCGTAAAATCCACCTTGAAGTAATTCACCCTTGTTATCCTTTAATAAATAGGTTTCAGGTATAGTTGGTTGCACTTTATAAATTGTAAATACTTCATTAGTCCAATTTGGTAGATATATTTTACTAAATACACCTTTGTATTTGCTTATACGAACTTTATCGTTGACCTTGAACTTCTTTGGTTGCAATTTTTCCAATTTCGGTGTTGTATTATTTTTAATGCGTTGTAATACAATTTTGGCATTAGCACTATTTACCTGGATAGGTTTCATTCTAATGGTACGATGATATTTGTTGTTATACTCTTTTATAAGTTGTGGTAATATGTCATACCACACGTATGATCCTCGTTTTGAAAATTGTTTCTACATCGCACATTTTAATGTTCTATTGAATCTTTCAATTATTGAAGCTTTAACTTCAGAATTTGTAGAATAATGATTTATTTGATATTTCTTCATCAAAGCTCCAAAGTCTTTATTAAAATATTCTTTTCCATCATCGGTCTGTAGATGTTTAATTTTAAATTTATTTCTTTGTATTGTGGTTTCCATAGCTTTTGTAACACTTTTACCAGTCTTATCCTTCAATGGTAAAGCGTCAGCTATTTTAGTAAAACAGTCTATAATTGTTAAAATATATTTAAATCCTTTGTTTAATTTACTGTGCGGCATCATTTCAATGAGATCAGCTTGATAAAGATAATTCATTCCTTTAATGATTGTACTTCTTCTTGGAAATCTTCATCTTGCTGGTTTATGTAGTTCATTTACAATCTTGTCCTTCACACTTTCCATCTTCAGATGTTGCTTGTACACCGCATGTAAAAATACTGATCCATAGAATAGTTTATTCTCATTTATATAGTTTGAATATAGGTCAAGGCCATTTCATATTAGTGTAAAAAAGAGGGAACATGGCATTGGGCTTGCCATGTCCCCTCTTCTTTACGGAAAGGAAAAAGGAAGAAGGTAGAGGACGAAGAATAGGTTTACTGGTCGATAGAGTTTAGAGAGTAGTGGCCGAATGGTAAAGTATTAATTTTATCTTCTAAAATATGGCGCTTGTCATCTTTGTAGCTTAATGCCAACTTTGTTTGTTTGACACTAAAAAGTTGATGATTATAACTTCTAATAGTGTTAAACGTTGCAGTTGTTTCAACATTTTCAAACAAACATCTTTTATAATGTTCAAACTGTACGTTCTTCTTAAGAAAAGAAGTTTTTATTCCTTTGGCCTTCTTCGTGACTTGATGTTCATTCCTCTCGTTTATGTACAGTTGAAACGAATACAGTTTGGACATTAATGCTACAATTTCCATCATTGGCACACCATTCGTTTCTGTCATATATGCAAATAATTTGTTATTCTTATTTCGGTGTACTCTATGTACCAGGCTGTAATTTTGTATTTCTTGGACTCTATCGTTCTTCTGTATTAAAATGGTGAACTGACTGCACGTCTTTTATTAAAGTCAACCAGAATCCTCTTACATGGCGCAGTTAAAAGTATTGTTATAAAAGTTTTACTATTAGAATTATTAAAGTAAAAAGTGAAATGATTAATTTAAATTATTAAAATCATAAAGACCATGACTAATGAGGATGATGAAGATAAATCCAAAACGGACTCCAAGACTATGCCTGCAGCGTCAGGTAACACAAATTTTCCTGCTAGTATTAAAGTTCCAACTGAGCTTAATTGGTCAGGGAATATGGCAGAGAACTGGAGCTTCTTCAAACGGAAATTCAGTATATACTTAGTTGCTAGTAAAACTAAAGCAGAACCGAGTGAATACCAGGTAGCACTCTTACTAAGTACCATAGGTGATCGAGCCCTTAAAATCTATAATAATTTCACCTACTCCAGTACAGGTGATAAGAATGATATCGATAAAGTAATATCTAAATTTGAAGAATACTTTGTTCCTGATAGAAATGTGACATATGAAAGGCATATTTTCTTCCTTAGAGAACAGAAACCTGATGAGTCCATTGATGCCTATGTCACTGAATTGCGAGACTTATCCTCAACTTGTGATTTTGGCACATTAACTGATTCTTTGATTAAAGACCGGCTCATTTTGGCATTAAAGTTCGTACAGTAAAAGATAGACTTCTTAGGACTAAGGACCTATCCCTAGGTCAAGCATTAGAAGTCTGCCGTTCTTCCGAGAGAACAAAATCTCAGTTAGAAGAAATATGTTCAAATAGCGAAAGCAAAGAGGCTTGTGTCAATAAAGTAGGCCATAAGTATGGCAATAAGAAACGTCCACAAAGTGGTCCTAGCCAAGGGACTAGCAGTGGGTCTTCTGTGCGTCCAGTAAAAGGTCGTTCTCACAGACCGACCGGTAGTGCTGTTAAAAACAAAAAACCATGCTCAAAATGTGACACATTCCACGAATACTACAAGTGTCCAGCTTACGGTAAGCGATGTTTGAACTGCAACAAGTTTAACCATTTCGCTAAAATGTGCAAGACAAATAAAACTGTAAATGCTGTTGAGCAAGAAGAACCGGACGATTCATTATTTATTTGCAGTGTCCATGTAGTTTCTACAAAATTTAAAGGTAAATTCAAGCAGTGGCACACCGATCTACTTGTGGAAAAAACCATTTTTTTTATTTTTTTTTATTTTTTTTTTTTTATTTTTTACCATTTTTTAGGTATTTTTCTAGGAGCATGAACTTTAGGCATCACTTGATCTTTTAATTTAATGTCATGTTCACCTTCTAGACATCCAATACCTATTACTAAATCTTTATATTCATTTAATATAAGATTTTTACCTTCAGGAGTAGGATCATCTACTTGGGATGGAGGTGAGAGGTTACCATTTGAATGAGGGGTACAATGAGTTATAGGCTTACTTATTTTACCATTATAACTAGGCTTAGGCCTAATAGTTTTCAGGGAATCAACTTTTTTAATTAGGTTAAGTTTTACACACGCATCAAGACCTAATAAACATGGTGCTTTAGAATTAACAACAAAAAATTCAAGATTATGGTTGGAACCCTTATGATTGACATTTAAAAAACATGTACCTGCAACTTTCAGGTTTTGACCTGTGTAGGAAGTCAGTTTTGTGTCGGTCTGGAACAACTCACGATTCACATCCAAGGAGTCAAAGATAGTTTTGGAGATGATGTTAACCTCAGCTCCCGAGTCAAGTTTGAAGTTAACCAGTAAGTGTTTAGTACTTTAGATACAAAAGTGGATTTTGGCATATCAAACTAACTGAAAAATCCTCCGATCTCTGCTCTTTCAACACTCCATTTGGGAGGTATAAGTTTTTACGTCTTCCTTATGGGGTTTGTTCAGCCTCAGAAGTTTTTCAGCAACGTATGAAACAGATATTTGAATCAATCGAAGGCGTTGAAGTGTACATTGATGATCTCATCATTTGGGGTCGCAACAAGGTTGAACATGACCATAGGCTTAAGTTAGTCTTGAACAAAATGCGTTCAGAAAATATCAAGCTTAACCTAAGTAAATGTAAAATAGGTATAAGTGAAATACGGTATCTAGGCCATTGTTTTTCTGACAAAGGTATCTCAATAGATGAAAGCAAAATAAAGGCAATCACTGATATGCGTTCTCCTAACGATAAGAAATTGTTAGAAAGGTTTCTTGGTATGGTGACCTACATAAGCAAGTTCATACCCAATGTTTCAGAGTTAACATCTCCTTTAAGAGCAATCTTAAAAAAGAATGTTGATTTTCAGTGGTCTTTCGAGCAGGAACAGGCATTTAATAAAATAAAGTCGGTCCTTGCCTCAAAACCTGTCCTGCAGTTCTTTGATAATAACAAGCCTATTTTGCTCACAGTAGATAGTAGTCAAAGCGGTATGGGTGCAGCCCTAATTCAAAGTAACCTACCTGTCGCGTATGCATCTAAAGCCTTAAGCGAAACTCAAAAATCATACGCGCAGATTGAGAAGGAGATGTTAGCAATAGTTTTTGCTTGTGAACGTTTTCATCAGTTTGTGTACGGTAGACATTTTATAGTCGAAACAGATTGTAAACCTCTCGTGTCAATCATTAAAAAGAATATTGAAAAATGTCCTCCCAGGTTGCAACGTATGTTGTTGAAATTGCAGCAGTACAGTTTTGATTTAATTTACAAGCAAGGTAAGGAACTTTTCATCGCAGACACTTTGTCTCGAGCATATGATGTTGCGGATAATTCAGAACTAGATTTAGAAACTAAGGAAATTGAAGCATATGTTTCAGCTGTTGAAGCTAATATAAATGTCAGTAATGTTCAGTTGAATAAAATAAAAAATTTGGTAAGTGCTGACCTTGAAATGTGTACTTTAAAAAAATACATTCTTGGAAATGTATGGCCTACTCATAAAAAGCAGGTTCCTGATTGTATTAAACCTTACTGGTCTGTAAGACACGAACTAACATTTTGTAACAATTTGATCTATTTTGGAACTGCTCTTGTCATACCTAGTTCTCTTAGAAATGAAATGTTAAAAAGGTTGCATTATCCTCACCTAGGTATTACCAAAACACAACTTAGAGCTAAAAATGTTATTTATTGGCCTAACATGTACAGTCAAATTGTTGAGATGGTAAGCAAATGTGAATCTTGTTTGTTATATGCAAGGAATTATTCCAAAGAACCTTTGTTGCCTCATCCCATTCCAGATTACCCATGGCAAAAGGTAGGCATTGATTTGTATCAGTACAAGAGTAAATATTACTTGTTGGTAGTAGATTATTTCTCTAAGTTTCCTGAGGTGATGTTTGTAAATAGTATTTCTAGTGCTCATATCATAACTTGTTTGAAATCATTGTTCAGTAGACATGGTATTCCAGAAACTGTTGTAACAGCTCATGACTCATGTTTTATAGGTGAACTGTTTAAGCAATTGTCATCTGAATGGGGATTCAATCACTTATTGACAAGTCCTCATTTCTCACAATCAAATGGGATGGTTGAGAGAACCATTCAAAGTGTAAAAAATGTAGTTAAGAAATGTGAACATGACAAAAATGATCTGTTTTTAGCATTGTTAGAGTTGAGAAATACACCTTTGTCAAGCAATTTACCTTCTCCTTGTGAAATACTTTTTAGTAGAAAGATAAGAGGACTACTTCCTCGTAACAACAGGGAAATGAAACCAAAGGTAAACAAATATGTGAAAAAGAATTTATTACAGAGACAAAAAACACAAAAGAGGTATTATGATGTAGGTTCTAAACCATTGTGCAAGTTAGATCCAAATGAAAATGTTCTGTTTAAGTTAAATGAAAATAAGTGGGTAAAAGGTAAAGTAGTAAATAAAAGAAATGAACCAAGATCATATGTTGTAAGATGTTTTTCTAATGACAGATGTTATGTAAGGAACAGAAGGCACATTAGGCCTTATCCAACATGTGAGCAGAGTACTGATAGTAGTAATATTGTAGGCCTAAGTCCAAGGTCCTCACCAAGTCGTCCTAACCAAATGGATACCACCCGTTCTCCTCAACCCAACGGCTCACCACAACCTAACGGTGCCCCTGTAACTCAACCTAACCCGACCAAGTTACCAAGCCCGACTCAATCTCCATCTGGTATTGTAATCGACTCGAACCAATCTCCTCGTCCTATTACAACCCGATTTGGTCGTTTGGTTAAACCACCAAGAAAACTAAATTTGTAATCTTTAGCCTAAGATGCTTTATGCAATAGGCCATATAATTTTGTAAACAAGGTAAACTTTTCATAACAATTTATTGAAACTAGTGAATTTGATTTGTTAAAATAAATATATGTTTTGTTTGTAGGTTAAGATATAACTGATGTTAATTTGAGACATTTTTTTAAATTTAAAATTAAGAGTCCTGGACTGAAGCTGTACAATTTTATTTTCTTGATTCTCAAACATGAATTTATGTTTAGATTTATTTTTATAAGAAGGGAAGTGTCATATAAGCAAATAATTTGTTATTCTTATTTCGGTGTACTCTATGTACCAGGCTGTAATTTTGTATTTCTTGGACTCTATCGTTCTTCTGTATTAAAATGGTGAACTGACTGCACGTCTTTTATTAAAGTCAACCAGAATCCTCTTACAGTTTCATCTTTAAATTTTCCCAATACTTTCTTGTTTCTGTCATAGTCGTAATTTGGATGATCCTTAGGATAATCGGAAAAGTCGAAATCATCTTTATATATAAAGGTGCGTAGATCTTCATACATGTCATTTGTTTTAATCCAGTAAATTAGTGCATCCGTATCCATATATGCAATACCAATGTTCTCTCTTCCATAATAGTTAACCATCTTCTTATAATGAAACTCATACATATGTGTTTTTGAAATATCCAAGATTGACATTCCAAGATACAAAGGACGATTCATTTCAACTGACTTCTTGTTCATGGAAATAACAACTAGATTTTCATTAATAATTACAGATGAACCAAAGTTTGGTTGTTGCACCAATTTCTGTAATTTTACTGGATCAGTTACCAATTTGATATCTTTATGTTTCCTTTTGTTTTCCAAAGTCTTGCCAAATATTGCGTTATTCATTAATTTAAAAAAAATCTTTTTGAAAACTTGATGTAGCGGCGGCTCTTCTTCTTGTGTTGTTGTCGATGTAAGGTTTTAACCAACAAGATTGAGAAAATTGTAGTACTCGATTAATTTTTGTAATTCTTAATCCTAAGTCTAAAGCTTGTTGTATCATCCAGTAGTGTCCAACATATCGATACTTGTCGGTTAAAGTCATCATTAATTTTGGCCATCTTCCAGTAGGGGAAATTTCAGTCTTCGAAAGAAGTGGTAAATCATAATGTTGATCGTGAAGATGTTCAGGGTATTCAAAATCGACATCAAAAATGTAACCAGTTTCACCATGCTTCGGTATATCCATTATGTTTCCAATCGATTCTGGATCTATCCATTTAAAATTATTATATGGAAGGGGATTTGACATTGCCCATCCGTATAAGTTATTTGCATCGAAATAACCCAGGAATGTTGTTGGTTTTGATGCATCATAATCGGGCAGATACTTGTTGTTTGCCTTGAAGTGTCGTGTAACACTTTGCGTCAATCCCCCTCGAACTCCTGACTCTAACATCATAACCATATCTATATCAGTAAGAAGTTGAATTTCACAATTTGTTTCTTTTAACATAGCTTGCCATGCTAATCCAGGTGAAGTGTACGAATGAAGAGGGTCCAATCCATATGCTGCAAAACACGTATTTCCAAATTCTTCCATTATATCACATAATAAAGTTACATCTAATTTAACATAAAAATCCGAATATTCTCCCAATGTTGTAAATCCTAATTCATTCCATACTTTACATGCATGATCATAATCCTCTTGAGATATGTCCATGTCGTATAGTTTACTTTTGAATTCTTCTTTTGGCGGAAGTGATGTTTCATTAAATTTTTCTAAACTGTCTATATAATCATATGGGAAAACACCTTTCCGAAGTACGAGATCCAGTTTGTCGTTACTTACAATCTTCTTTGTTTCAATAAAATCTTGTTTCCTTAAATTTTCAGAAAGTTTAGACAAACTCGATGGCATAAATCGGTAGGAGTCTAAGAATCTTAATTTGACATTTCCAACTGTTTTAGAGAAACTAATAAATTTTTCAGAAGTTTCAGCCAACACATCTATTGAACCATTGTCTCTTCCTAATTCAGGTATTATAAAATGAGCATCATACCCACTGAGGTTATGCAGAACCACAGGAATAAATAGTGGCAAACGATAGCTCAAATTGCATTTATTACAAGCAGCACCCCTGTAATAACCTGTAAGGTGGTCATGATCTTTAACTTTATAATTGTCAATGGTAAATTTATTTTTACATAAGAAACAGTGAGTTGCATTTTCATGTTGAATTTCCTCTTCTTCCTCCATCGGTTTCATTGGTACGATATTCGTATATAATCTTTGTACATTTTTAGCTATTAAATATAAATAGTCAAGAAATATTGTTTCCACATTTTCACCACGATATACTAAAGGTTCTGAAGTTAATCCATATTGGTTTAAATGTTCTTCTGATAATGTTGATTTAACCATTAAACAAAAACTATGTGGTTTGTGCATTTGATATTTGACACTTTTTCTAGCTTCACAATTTTCATCTTCTATAGGAATTAGTGTTAATTCAAAGTCCGCATATACAACTATAGGGATACGGTATTGATGATGAACCTTTTCAAATGTAACAAATGCTCTGTTTTCCGAAGGTAAATTAATCTTTGCTTCATAATTATTGTTACATAGTCTTTTGTGCTCTTGTAACTATTCTCTTCCTTGTCTTCCTTCTCGTTTAAAATTAAAACATCTCTTGCAAATTATCTTTCTGTGTCGATCTTTAGAAAGCTGCTTATTAACAAGAGAGTCAAATTTCTTTATGTACACATAGTGAGACACATCTCGCGTTAGTAGTAGTAAATCCGTATGATCTGGTAGCTCTTCTTTTACGACACGTAAAGGAAACACTTTGTTTGAACTATCTAATGCAAAAACATTGACAGATGTACCAGGATTTTTCTTCTCAAATTTTGATATATCTTTCAGTGATACAGGGTAAGTAATTCCTTGAAAATTGTACCTATGTCTTTGATTTTCATAGTGTTGGTTAGGTTTATCGAAATGATTTGGTACAAACTTAGATGTCATCGCATATCTAAAAAATTCATTATCTTGATTTTTCACATTAATACATGATCTTGTATCCTTAATTCTTTTGGGCAAAGGAATGTAACTAGATCCCATTAGTCCATATCCATGTTTGTGAACTCTTATATCTAAAACTTCAATACTTGTAAGACTCCATCCGGATCCTCTTCCTTCATGTTCCTGAATTTTTGTTAATATTTCTTCTATACAGTTCTCTACTATTAAATCAATGTTTGAACTTTCTATAATGGTTCGGTTTTTTGTTATGAATCCTCTTGGTGATAATTCTTCTTGTACATTTATAAACATAGCTTCTAGTAGTAAACCAAATTTAAGAAAGTTTAATCTTTTCAATTCTTCTTTTAAAGTTTTACTTATGATTGGTTTTGCTTCTCTAATAAATTCTTCTAGCTTCAAGTTTTCATTTTAAATCTTATGATGCATTACTACTTTACCGGGTAATGCAAATACTTGTAGATTCGGTAAAGTAGTTGAAGATGTTGCTGTTATTTCATCTTGTTCATCTTGATCTTCTTGTTCTTCTTGTTGTTCTTGTTCTTGTTCTTGTTCTTGTTCTTGTTGTTCTTGTTTTTCTTCTGGGTTGTTGTGAATTAGTTCTTTATGACAGTCTAATAGAATTTCATCGTGAAACGATTCCGAACATTTATCGCAACTATACATGTTGAGATGTTTACTCTTTGAAATTTCGCCAAGAAATGAAATGGGCTCTCACGTTCCTCCTTTTATAACGGTTCCCCCACCACTATTTCATCTTCTTCACTATCCAAGGAAATCAAACGTTTTAAACAAAAATATTAACCTTCTACAAACTAATTGTTCATTCATGTTCTTTATTCCTATGGAGTTTTAGTATATACTTCTTCTTATTCAAACTTTAACGAACTTTCCCCCACCCAACTAATTTTAGTTACTTTTAAAACCAAACACCCGCCCTCCAAACATCTGTTAGGACAGATGTTGAAAGAACAAATGTTGGGGTGGAAATGGCTAGAGCACAGGCACTTGGTTGAACTAAATTTGCGCATAAATTAACCAAGGTTGAACTAAAAAGTTCGCATAAATTAAAAGTTATTTCAAAACTAAAATTCAACAGTGTTAACCAAACTCTAACAGTCGAACAAATAGGTCAAGGTAATCCAATATTAACGGGAGAACGAGGAATAGAGCACTAAGTGGCATGTTAGTCCATTACCACAAATTGATCTATTCCTCGCTCTCTATTCTACATCTACTTTTTTGGGTTTACTTATTTATATCAAAATATTCAAATTTTACTATGTAGAATGTCCATTCTTGCTCTTCAACTCTTCGATTGTTTTTAGCAATTGTAACAAATATTCGTTAGTTTTTACCAAAGTTTTTATTTTGCTACATCCAATTTCAATAGAAGGTATTATAAGTTGTAATTTTATAAGTTCAATCTTTTCTTTCTTGCGAATTTCTCTCTTTATAATGTTGTTCCTTATTTTTGCTGAAGATTTAAACTCCATGTTGTTTCTGCTAAAGCCACAATAATAAAAGTCTCTTCAAACAACCTGCATTTATACACATTCCCCCACCATTTTATAATCCCCACTCCTTTCCCCCTTCTTTATAGGATTTGAAAGGGTGTAGGGTGGGGGAAGGGTAATTTTGTTATTACACTAGTTGTGCAAGGAAATAGCCGCCAGTGTCTACACCTTGTTTGTAGCACTCCATCATAGATTGTGCCCACTGCCACATGCGGTCTCTGTCATTTGGTGTGACAAGGAAAGAATGACTATCACCATACAATATAAAAGAGTCAATTCGTACATAACATCCTGAGTCCAACCATTTATTAGCCTCAGCCATAAACTTTTCTATTGTATCAAATGGGAATTGTGGATCAATTGCTATAACTTTACGTTCTTCACTAAGTTCAACAGTATAATCATTATCGTCCTCATCATCTTCACTTTCACTGTTGTTACTTAAAGTGTCTTCAGATTGTTCAAAAACATCTGAAATTTCGGAAGAATTCAAATTTTCATTCAGATGAGGAGGCATTTTGAAGCAAGAAATATTGTAAACAGCAGAGACGAAACGACAAGAGCGGCGTGTAGAAGAAATATGAAGGAGTGACCAACGCTCGCTCCACTTTTATAATAGTATGCAAATGAGGGGTAGGAGCTGACCGTGACCAGTCATCAACCCAAAGGAGTGGGGGGGGGGGGGAAGTACTTTTCTTACTACTCGGATGGAAGTAGGTTAGTAGGTCACGAGACTTAGAGTGTTAAAAAATAATGGGGGAGAAACACAACGCTATAACGCATTGTGTTTCTCCCCCATTATTTTTTAAGCAACAATTTGAAAAAAGCTATGTGAATTTACTTTCTACGCCCCCACCTTGTAATACCATCCACTTTGTGTCTGAGGAGATAGTCTTTAGAGTCTAACTCATAAACGGATTTCTCTTTGCGCAAGGATTCAATTACTTTAATATTATATTTTTCGCCGTTACAACTTGCCAAAATGTGTTCGTTGTCAATAACACTTTCAAAAAAATAAACACAACCTCTCTTAAGCCTATTTCCTTTCACACCAATAATTTTGGATTGGTATTCAATAGTGGGGGTTTCTGTCAGTTGTGGTTCAGAAAGGTGTTTCACGACATGTACACGGCAAAAACTTTCGTTTTTAACACATTTCCTCCCACAAGCTGATCCTTTCTTGATTCCCCTAGTGAGCACTTCAGGGCAAGTAGTGGGACGGCTAAATGCCCTACTACGCTCTTCTTGTAATAATTGAAATTGCTCTGAAGGAGCAGGCTTAGGAGCAGGTTTGGGAGTAGGCTTAGTGGATTTAGTTTTATGATAGGTGTGGTCTTCATGCATAGTAAGTCGTGGGGTAGGAGGCAATAGTGACAGTGGAATGACAGGTGTACTAAGACGATGAAGCAAAGTTTCAAATGAAGGGGTATTAGGACGGGGAGCTGGCTTCTGTGGTGGCGGTATGATGGTTGATGGCGGTACGGAGTCGTTTGAAAGCGAAGTAGAAGGCGAAGGCGGTGAAAAAATGCTTCGAAGTTTAGAAGTCTCGGTAGGCGGAAGAATAGTGCCAGAAGTTGAAGGTTGGGATCCAAGTTGCTTCTTGTACCAGTCAGGAGGATTTTTCAGACGAAGAGTTTTCTTAGGTGCAGTAACAGCCGTAGTAGAAGTTGAAGTAGAAGTAGAAGTTGAAGTAGAAGTTGTAGTTGGCAGAGATGACAAGGTTGTGGCTCCAAGTTCGCAGCGTAACGTCTGGAATCAGAATGAAATGTTAGCCACAGTCGGTGGGTCTTTTATAACAATATGCAAATGAGAGGGGTAGCAGCTGGCCGAGACTGATTATTGACCTGGGAGGTGGGAGAAAAGGGGCAATAGAAGGTATTTATTTCAAATAATTTGCATAACTTTTGACTAAAATAAGATAACCAAATTTTTCTTTTACCAAAATGTTTGCCTTACATAGACCTTTTCAATGATGTATCGCTTGTCCAAATCCGTCAATCCGTTATCAAGTTATAGCCATTTTAATTTTTCAGGTCATGACAGGTCATTCACCCGGAGTAGTGGGGGAAGGAGTGGGGGAAATAGTGGGGGGGAGGGGGGGGAGGGGGGGGTATTGACCCTTCCAAAAGTGGGTCAAGATCATTCAAGATTTATAATGATCCAAGGTGATGTACCACCCTGTTTGCCTAGCGGTTCCCACTCCCAACCCACTAGTTACGTTCTGCGAGGGAGGTCCCTGGACCGTCCGGGTCTACCGTAACGGTCCTGTCCGGGTCTACCGTAACCATTAATTTAAAGGGAAACTGGAACAGCTAATGCAGAAACGCAACTCTAACACCCACCCAAGCTAATCCCACCCATTATATTCCTAAACAAAATGCAAAAACCTAGTCCGCTAACCTACAATTTGCGGATGTCCCACCCCTTCTAAGTGAAGTTCAATGGAACTTCTGAATTTACAATTAATCTACCCCCTAACATCTAGCTGTAAGGCAAAACAACATTAATTATTAGTTCCAACACTTAAAACTAACAACACATCATTATTAAAAAACCAAATAATTCAACAAAACCAAATACCATCATTATTCTTAAAATTAATACACCTTAATGCTAAACACCTCTTAAAATTAATACACCTTAATGCTAAACCCAACTTATAACTAACATCGCAATGCGCAAATTATTTCTTAAATTAAATACAACTTAAAACTAAACACACACACACACACACACATACCACATTGCATTAAAAAACGCAACGTAGTAGAAGAAGTTCAAATATATATAGGCCTACTATATATTTTAAACCTCTTGCTGAATCACCAACAACCTTTCGCTATGAAAATTTGTTGGCGACTGACGCAAAGATCAAGCTCCTATCGCTCCTCGGGTTTTCAAGTAGTGGGGGAAGTTGTTTCACTCCAGTACAGTGTTCAATCCAGTCCAATTCGCAGCAGTGTAAAAGGAAGGCAAAGGAGTGGGGAGCGGCGCATGCGCAACAACACAAAACCAAGGTTTGAGGTTAGAATTATCCATGTGCAGTAGCGCTAAAGTGAGTAATACAGGACTAGGCGCATGCGCATAGCATAGACTGATTCCGATCCGGAGAACTCGTTGCATGCGCAGCAGGTTTGAGGTTAGAATTATCCATGGCAGCTGCCATGTTTAGTCTGGTTTCACCACATAGAGTCAGCAACCGGTGGTGACCGGTCATTGGCCTAGAAGGAGTAGGGAAAGGTGGTGACCGGCCATTGACCCGGAGGAGTGGGGGAAGGAGTGGGGGAAGGGGGGGGCTCCATTTTTTCGGGGGGGGAGGGGGGGAGGGGTGGAGGGGGGAGAGGGGGTCATTGACCTTTCTGGTCATTGCCCCAAAACCCCCTACTACTCAGGTGAAAGTCGGTCATCAGCGGCAGCTGCCCGGAGTAATTGCTGTAAAAACCAGGTAGTTGGCTCGGGCATCTGCCCAGGGAAGTGGGCCGCTGCTAGGCTATAAAACTAGACTGCTCATTTGCGCCGCGACCATTAACTTACTGGCTTTCTTGTTGATTGCATCGTTATAGCTACTACATTATTTACGTTCATTTACTTCTAACCTTACCACATAGTGTTTCATTTACTTCTAATCTACAACTCTACTTTATTAGTACATAATGTTTAGTTAATTCTAACCTATAACTCTATTTTGTTAGTACATGACGTTCTGTTTCAATTATCTCTTTATACTCTATATAACATATTTTATTTCTCAGTCTTCTTTTAACTTCAACATATAACACAACTCCTGTAATGCTTGCGCAGAGTTTAAAATTGAAACTGTTACGAACACAACATATGTTACAAAATAATTCTAAACTTTCAGTTTCAAAGTCTAAAACTAATTTAAGTAAAGTAAGAAAGCGGTACAGTTTTAACCCATTATACTCTTCAACAACTTCGCAGGTTAACGTTGACAATAGTGTTATTCACGACATTTTACGTTCTATGTTATGCTTCCACAATTTTGAACTTATTACTCCTATCGACTGTGTTCAACAGGTTTTCCTATTTTACTCCCACCATTCCTTATATAAATGCGTTCACCACAATTCCTACTTCATTATCATCTATGCTCTTCAGCTGAGCTAGGGTTTGAGGTTAGAATTATCCATGGCGGCCGCCATGTCTAGTTCAGTTTCACCACATAGAGTCGGCGACCGGTTATTGGTCTAAAGGAGTGGGGGAAGGGGTGGTGGGGGAAGGTTGCCATTTTATAAGCCCTCTCCCTAGGCGGCGCTTCTCATTCGATCGCCAACTTTCAAACGATAAACACCTCTCCCATGGCACGGATGAATTATCCCACTATCACCAACTAGTTTAACTTTGAACTATTTCTGGTGGTAGTTGGATAGGATTTTTAAAAACTTACTCTGGATGACCTTGACATATTTTCCACATCCCAGTTATAAGTTTGAATTTCAATTTTGAACTAACTCTTAATTTTTGTTCAACTGTTAGAGTTTCGTTAACACCGACGAATTTCAATTTTGAACTAACTTTTAATTTATGCACACTTTTAGTTCAACCCCACTTTATGCGCAAATTCACTTCACCCTAACGCCAACACTATCGCCATCTCCACCCCAACCTATATGGCATAACATATAACTACAGCATCTCATATATACCCTCTACCCCCCACCGGAAGCTATATGGCATGGCAGCTGACGCCAGCTGCCACGTCACGTGCTCGGTGGGCACGTGGTCGGTTTTAAAAGTGGCCAAAAACCACTACTAACGATAAGTGCTGTAACGTCATCAGCGTACCCAACTATAACTGTCTCTTCTGGCGTCTCGGATCTAAGGGTACTGTCGTAGGCGATGATCCAAGGATCCTGAACGATTATCGAGACCTGCTCGTCACCGGGTTACTAATTACATAGGTAGACTGTCGTCCACTGCCCATCTCTCGTATCATATATTAAATGTTATTGCCAGCAGGTATCGTTGCTATGACAAGCAATAAAAAACTTTAGAAAGGTCATCTTGCCGAGTTGAAGGCTTTGATGACAACAAACGTAACAAGGAGCACTATTCTTCCAGAGAAATGATTGTAACTCTCGGCTATTTCCACTGCAATTTGTACGTCTGCGATTGCATCTATAGTTAATTACCCCTTTCTGAAGCCGAGCTGTCGGGGATATAGACCACCGGAGCTTCCATGGCAGAGTTCAGGCAGGAAAGAATCAACTTCTCTATAACTTTCCCAACCGTTTCCGACATCAACAAAAGCCTGCAGGATGAAGGAATTTCCTTTTCTCCATACTGAAACACAAGGCTGGTTTACTTCAATTTGTATGAACAACCCCGGACAGGCAAGCCATTCCACATTGACATTCTCACCAAAAGCTGTGTCTAGTAGAAAGAACTTTCCTTAGAGCTTCTCCGGGTATTCCATCGAGACCGGCCTTTTTGTTCTTTAGAGAGAGTACGGTGTTTTCCAACTGCATTACTGAAGAGACTAATGTCCTCCACCACTTCGAAATCAAGACATTGCCTCACTTGATTTGCTAGAAACAGAGCGGTTACAATGGCGTCTTTAGTGGCACCTTCCATAATGAAAGATGGAGAGCGCTCTATGAACTTCTGGATTAAACTATAATAGGAACCTAGCATATGTTATTAATTAAATCATTAATTATTAACATTTGAATAATTAATTTATTTTTAATATAAAACTTAATGAATAAAGTCCATGTTGTGACAGTAACATTCATTGCATCCAGTTTGTAAGGATCTGATCACAAATAACAAAGTTATTGCGATTTTTCTAAAAAAAAAACATTGATTTTGCATTAAAATTGATTCAATTAATGCTATTTTAAAAGAAAAATAGCAATAACTCCATTATTTGTTATCAGACAATTACAAACTTGGTATCGTTGGTTAGATAATTTACTGTGGCAACTTTTTTGTGTCCAGTCAAATCTTTATAAAATTTACAGATTTTGAGATATTCGAGTTTGAACATTTAAAATGGCCGCCATTTTGGAAATACACTTTGGAAAATATTAATAATTGTCCTGAAAATTATTAACCTTGGTATGATAAATATTAATACCAAATATGAACTGAATACAACCATCCGTTATAGAATTAAGAATTATTATGTGAAAATAACAATATGGTGGCTAGCAGCTTAACGATGGATTTTAGACCCCTATTTGTGTTTTTTCTTGTCTCAAAGCGAGGAACAAATATAAAAGGTTTCAGAGAGTTCCGGGACACCCTATAAACCAATGTAATGACTAAAGAATATTAAAAAACCTGATTAAAAATTCTTGAACAACTTGGATGAACTTTTAATTTTTTGCAGATTTTTATGATCACATTTTGATTACAAACTAATCAAAATAATAAGAGCAATTGTACAAATGGGATTTCCATCGATATTTAAACATTTAGAGTAACATTAAACGTAATTAATCGCTTGAGCTGGTCATTAGAGGCACATCATCTCACTCTGGTGTTGCGTGCGAGTATTACACGGACTCATTTGTCGTTTCTTCATAAACTCCAGTTTTGCAAAAAATACTATTTTTCTAGAACTTTTAAATATTTATTGCCCATTAAATTGCTTTAAAAATGAAATGGAATGCATTAAATATATTGTCTTCAATAAGTTTAGAGTAGTTTTCTTGTTTTTACTGACATTTTGTCTTTACCCAATTACTAGCGATATAGAGCTTTGCAAATCTGAAATAGCTAAAAAATTTAACAACTTTATTAATTAATGTAATAGAAACCCTAGTTGGCTACCATTAAATTAAATGGTTTGGACAAAATTATAAAAATTATAAAAGTAATTATATATATAATTTTAAAAATGTCCACATAAATCAATTTTACATCCTAGTAAGCTCAATTGTCATTGCACTGTAAATATGTTTACAAGAAACATGGTGTTTGTAAAGCCGAAACAGGAAATGACTGTTGGCTTGCGGAAGTAAGCCAGGAAATTACAAAACTACTGCCGAAACTCCAATACACAACGCTGTATTTTTACCTCGTTTGATAAATGGTAAAACTTCCAATTCACAAAACTGGGCATTTTTATTTTATACATAAAGAAATTAACAGAAAATGCATCTTTTAAGTGATTTAATTAAAGCTAAACGATCTCAAATTTACTATACAGATTTTTTTACTTTGTCATAATCTGATTGATTCAAAGACGTATATGGTAAGGAAAAGATACGCTTTTGTAAAAAAAAATTTCATCATTACAATAAGCTAAAAAAATCTAGTATTTTAAATTGCTGTTAACTCAGTAAGTTGTAAGTTTCCCTTACAGCCTCGGGTGGGGTGAAACTGGTTCTGCTCCTGCGTGGGGGGTTGTAGCCCACGTAAGAACACGGAGAGCGATCGAGACATTGCAGTTGGGCGACGTTAAATAAACTGTTTTCCACAAATTTTTGGAGGATGTCTGTCTAAGTCCCCTTATTTAATAATCAATTTTATAAATTGATTAAGAAAAGGCTTATGAATTCTGCACTCTGTTGGGTAATTGTTGAACTAAATTTAATAACCTACTCATAGAAGTAACACCTTTCTAAGTAAAAGTCCAATGATTTATCTGTCCTTAAAGAATAACATAATTACATTCACATTATTTAAACAGCTTTTTAAGAAATATTTAGATTCCTGCGTTCTGTTGTATGATTTAACTTACCTGGTAAAAAGACATATTTTTAAGTAAAGGTTTAAGGAATAATGATCCTTAAGAATAGCATAGTAAACAGGAATGGGGCGGAGTCCTGATTAACTTTGATTATAATATGCCTGACAATTTCGCTATAACCTCTAAAAACTGCTTGCTGCCAAGTTGGAGACTTGTTTTAGCCTTTGTAATATAGGGCCTCGAGGGTGTTTCTGATCTGAAATGTGATAGAAAATAGTTTGTAGGCAATTGAATTATCAACAACTTTTGTATTTGAGGTTTTAGATACATCAGAAACCTTAAAATCATCAAAAACAATCAACCTAAAAACCCAGAATCACTTAAAAAACTTGGGCTTTGAGTGTCGTATGTAACACAAGTTGTTTAAGCATTCCAAGAAGTAAAATCCTCCACAACAATATACTTGATTGAAAGCTCTTGACGTGAAATTTCCAAAATCATCGACGATATGAGAATGGTGCAAAAGTTTTGAGGGTTAAGGATGTAGCGGCAGATCATAGTAACATTGTTCAATGACATATTTTCTTAATACATTCTTTAATCTATTAAAACTATCTATGATTCTAATATCCGGGAGAAGTTGAGAACTAAACTGCATACCAGAATAACAAGGTTTTGTTTCAAAAAAACTCAAGTTATGTTGAACAGATGGATTCAAACTAAGATTTCTAGTGAAATATTCATGGTCATGAGCCTGAATAAACTTAATCTTTTTAACATAGAGAATTATTTCAAAAATATAAAGTGATGGAACGGTAAGGATTTGCAACTCTTTAAATTTACTAACACAAGAGTCGGTTGGCCTAAACCCACCATATATCTCACATATCTAATGATCATATATCTAATGACTCGCCTACGGCTCGATGGGGGCTCCGCCCCCATGCCCCCTTAGGGGTTGCCCTAAATTTGTAGAATAATTAAAAGTCAAGTATGTAATAAGTTAGTTCCACGGAAGAGCTATACGTTGAAGACAGTAACAAAATTGTTTAATACACAAAATTCACAATCAATAGAAAAAAAGCTTTGAAAAACTCCTATGAATCGGTTTTAGTACCCCTTCGTAATTAAAATTTGCTAAAAAGATTTTAACTGCGAAATGATAATAATTTACGTAATATATGTAAATATTCTAGGTAAATATTTCTAGGTTATGCTGGATGTAGGGTCCACCCCCTAATTGGTTACCCCAATTCCGTAATTACTATAAAAATTACTATAAAACTCTCATGCAATGAGGCTAGTTGAGAGCTCCACTCCAATACCACTCATTGTGTTCGCTGAATAACCTACGGCTCTTCGTTTAAATCCCCTTCTTAGTTCCCCTCATTTCAATATAAAAAATAAAAATAAAAAAATTGAGAGTTGTGAAATAATACTTAACTATGTATTATTCTAGGTATTACTATCAGAATTGTATGTGTAAAAAAAATTGGAGATAATATTATGATAACTAATGACTGGAGTGTATTTCAGAAAGAGTGGAAGTGGGGGAAAATATCTGTTTTGATGGAAGTAGGTTGTACCACAAAACTGGAAGGCAAAAGAACGATATTTGTATTTTAATAAATATATTGGCATTCATTACAATTCCTTCACTTTAGTTTTTAATGGTGTAAAACTTTAAAATTTACCTAATTTCCTAAAATATTACTGTCAAGGCAAATAAAAAAACTTCAAGCTTCTAAATACAATAATACAGTAGTTACTAACAAAAGCATGTTAAATAATGGTTAAAATATTAAAATTACCATACACATCAAAGGACGTATGTTTTAGCCGTAGGACCAGGTCAGTAAATAACAATCAAAGTAAAACAATCAGTTGCTTGATATAGCAATTCGTTCCGACTCACAGTCAAAAGAAGAATACGTGATATTAAAAATCATCATGATAATTTTTAAGTTTGATAATTTAATTGATATTGGTACTGTGCAAGATATGTCTATGTGCAAAGTGAAGGTTCTGAGTAAAATATTATAGTAGTTGTAAAATTACATCTACATGGGGTAAAATTCTCCGCAAAAATAAATAAACATTTAATTATGTTTAATTGTGTGGACTGGGGGGCAAAAATCATAGAACCAAACTTGTAGTAACTTGAAAGATGTTCGCGAAGATTGCCTCAGATGTTATAATTTGGCCGCTAGAGTAGAAAAAAATAATGTCATATTTATTTTGGGTAAAAATGTTTGGTCGCTAAATTTTGAAATCAGATAGTTTTCTGGGGCAGGAAATAAAAAAGCTTTTTTTTATTTTAAATGAAAATACTGTACTGCCACCTTTTTAAACTAAACATTAACTTAGTACGCACTAAAAGATAAATCAATTGTGTAATCTGCTATTTTAGTTAAAATTTTTGTTGAATTGTAAAATTTAAATTAGCATGCTATCAGGTAAAGTCAATGATGTACTTCCTAATGAGTTCGTTAGAAATTAAGTGCCATCCCAAATAAAGAACCAATTTTTGGGAGGACTATCGTGCAAATATGATACTGTCTTACCGGGTGTCCCATACCAACCTTGCACCTCTTTTAAAATTGAAAAAAAAACCAAATAGTGCCGTTGTAGGTAAACATATTTTGCTCTGTTGATTGACACTGATTTCAATACAGAGGGGACCAGACGTTATTTTGAAGCAACTTTAAAATTTAATATTTAAAAACCCTATTCATACTGATTTAGAATAATAAATAGCATGACATTATTTTTTTTAACTGGGGGAAATTTAACATATATTATGTCTGAACATTTTACATATAACAGAACTTACCAAACATGTAAATGTCTAAGAACCTCATTTAAAATAATATGCCATCATAAAACATCAATTATCACGTGATTAGTTTTACTAAACATTTAAATACATGTTCATGTTGTAAATCTAATAAAAAAACATTTTGGACCAAACTGACAATTTGGTTGGAAACGTATTTAAAAGAGTCTAAGACATTTTTGTGCAGAGACATTTTTGCTTAAAATCTAAATTTCAACCTCAAATATTCAATAAACTGCTAAAATTACGCGTACACGATCAAATTGTAAAGTTTTCTTAAAAACCGTGTAAAACTAAAAAAAAATTATTTAAAGTGAGAGTTTGTATTTGACATCAGTGACTTCCGGTCTGGAGAGGTAATTTCAGATACACCCTGTACATTGAAATTACTCTCGGTGAATAGACCGCTTTTCCTATAAAGGCACAATTGGTTAATGTTATAAAATTTCTTAAAAAGGGTGTTTCGGTAATCCGCGACTTCCAGTATGTTGGCAATTTTCTCAGTAATACAGGTCGGTAAGTTTAGTTCTCGCTTGGGAATCACTCTGTAGTAAGTGATATGTAGGAGATCTACTTTACCGTCACTTGACGAATTTCTGATACCCCGATGAGTGAGTTACACATTCGGGAGTATATAATTTAGATTAGTTTTTTAATGATAAAAATTCGATTCATATTTAACTTACTAGATCTGCCCCACAGCACTATGGAATACCTATTACAACTCTCAATAAGACAAAAATATACCAATTTACTTAAAGCTAAATTATTGAAAACAGCAAGATTTTTTTACTACAAAACTATTTTATGTAAGTGTTGAAGCCAGATTGTCAAGTGCTCAGACCACCTGAGACCATTGTCCAACCTCACTCTCAAATAATCAAACAAAAGTGGATCTTTCAAGAAGTTCTTCGTCCAGGACAACCATCGGAATTTGCAAGCCTGTCCTATGTAATTTACTCTTCTTTTGAACAGTTAAAATGAACATGAATTCAGTTTTCTTTGGATTGATTGTGAGGTTGAGCCCAGAAAAATATTGTGAAATCACATTGAGATTCTAAAAGGAATCTATTGGAGACCAAGTTGGAGATTTTATTGTTCTTTTTTAATAGAGAGGTATCATCAGCAAATATTGTCAAGGAATTCTGTGGTGCAAAATCAGAAATGTCATTGAGTAAATTATAAATAGAACAGGACCTAATATAGAGCCTTGAGGAATGCCAGTAGAATTCACCGCAACATCTGAAAAAGATTGTTTCCGTTGACCAGAGTTTGAAAAAATTTAACAGTTGTCTGTTGTCTTCTATTGTTTAAATACGATGATATCCAGCTCAAAGCTTTATTCCTGACGCCTAGGTATTCAAGTTTCATAACAAGGACTCCATGATCAACGATATCGAAGGCCCTGGAGAGGACAATGAAGCAGCCGACTGCCACATCGCCACCCTCCAGCGCCTCGATGCGTCTGTTCACAAAGTCAATGAGAGCAAGCTTGGTAGACTTATCTCTCTTTTAACCAAACTATTTTGAAAAAATATTTCCATTAAGTATTACATTAATCTCAAGCAAACGGCCTTTTCAAGAAGTTTGGAATCTGTGGGTAGGAGTGAGATCGGACGATAGATCTGTAAGAGTTTACAATCTTTTTTGTGAAGTGGCTTCTCAAAGGCCAGTTATTTTGGAATCTGTGGGTAGAAGTGAGATCGGACGATAGTTCTGTAAGAGTTTATAATCTTTTTGTGAAGTGGCTTCTCAAAGGCCAGTTATTTTGGAATCTGTGGGTAGGAGTGAGATCGGACGATAGATCTGTAAGAGTTTACAATCTTTTTTGTGAAGTGGCTTCTCAAAGGCCAGTTATTTTGGAATCTGTGGGTAGGAGTGAGATCGGATGATAGATCTGTAAGAGTTTACAATCTTTTCGTGAAGTGGCTTCTCAAAGGCCAGTTTCCTACTGTCACGCCCTGTCTTATTGAAGTATTGACCAAATGCAAAAATTATGTTACAACTCATGCACACAGGCCTTGATCACTTTACTAGAAATACCATCAAGAGTTATTGTTTTTTAATGACCCCAAAATCGGTCTGAGTTCCTGAAGTGTCACTGGTTTAAAAGTATTTAATTCAAAGGGGGGCAGAACATTGTGATTAAATGGTATATCACCTAAATGATTACTATTGCCACAAATAAAAAAGTGGCTATTGAACTGATTACAAACAAGTTGAGGATTTTGAACAGTAACCCCACCGACTTTAAGGCGGATGTTAATGTTTTATTGTGATTTACTAACTGGTCTAAAACTATTGATAATTTCTAAGATGTTTTACAAGGATTTTCAGAACTACTTCTTTCCTTTAAAAAACGTGAAGATGTGGCACCTTTTATTTTATTTCCGTAATATTTTTTTCAAACTAAGTTATTGTACACATGTTTTTTACTGTCACATCTGGTCAAAGTCCACTCAACATAAGCATTGCGAACATTGATTCTCATTCTCTTAATATAATCGGTAACCAAGTTTAATTTTCTACAAGGGTTTTCTTAACTATTTTAATAGGGCAGGATACCTCTAAACAGTAGTGATGCATTCATATTAATTCATAAACATATGTTCTCATTTAAACTATTTAGGGAAGATTTGTAAAAAAAAAAAAAAACTTAAGTAGATTTAGACTTAAGGCAAGTGAGTGTAGCAAACGAGGCTTACATTCCTCGTGTTGGCATTGCAGTTTTAAAACTTTTACGTAGCACGGATAAATCAGCTAGTATAATTTAATTTGAAAAAAAAAATTTTTTGTAAAGCTGCATAATTATTTAAGCTTAAACACTAATTAGTGGCAGCCTGCGCCACCGGCTCGCTTATTAAGATGTTTCTGTTATTTTTACAATGCACGCTTTAATTTACTCATTACCATTATTTTAAACATGCTAAACGTAAATAATAAAATCTTTAAAATTTATTTTCGTCATGGAAAAAGTGTAGAGAGAATAATTAGTAAGATAAAATTCACAACAAAACATTGTATTTTTGTTACCACCCGCTCATCTTGGGTGTAATCAAATAAATTTTTCTTATTTTAATTCTAGGTAAAGTCAGACTCGAAAGGCTTAGACTGTTAAGTAGTGTGAAATTGGGGATGCTGGGCCAGTTCAAGGTCACCTGAGGGATGACGTCATCGAGGTCAATGACCTCACCGATGACGTCATCGATGACCTCACCGATGACGTCATCGAAGACGTCATCGATGACGCAATCGATGACGTCATCACCAATGACGTCACTTCCATGACGTCACACCCATGACGTCACAGAAACGACGTGCTGATGACGTCATCACCCCTTACGTCATCAAAATGACGTCACCGACGCCACTAAGGTCAAGGTCACGCAGAAACTTAAAATTTTTTGGCACTTTTGCCGTTTCTCGCACTACGCTCCGAGTTTCAGTCCGAGTCCTCGTGACCTTGACCACTTGGAGCGAATATTCGACGAGAAACGGCAAAAGTGCCAAGTTAAACCTGAGTTTCTGACATGACTCTGCCTAAATGGGCAATCGGTAATCCCTCAGGTGACCTTGAACTAGCACAACACCCCCAATTTCATATTACTGCGACCTTGAAAACCTAACAACGGAGCGCCGACACCGATGCGCACCCCACGACAGCCACCGAGTGACTGACTGTCAGGCTCTGTGTACTCTAGGTATATGGGGAAGTGGAGGGGGAAATCTCAAGGTCATCCAAATGGAGTTTTAAAAAAGTTGAAGAGTAGAAAGACTACTCTTGTGCTTCCTGGGCGACCTCATCAATTTCTAACGGATCTGTAAACCAATCCGATCTGTAGCGGCAGGAGTCCAGAAAACAGGTGCACCACCCATCAGGTTGTCCGTAGCACTTCCGACAAGTGGTAAGATTGGAGAAGTGAAACTTAATACACCGCTGCGGACAACAAGTATAAAAGTATTTGGATTTGTAGATTTTGAAAGTTTGTAGTACCGGTGGTGGCAGCTGTTGGTTCTTGCATCTACACCTGCAACATCCGAAGCATTCACATTGCCGGCAGGCCAGCACATCCACTTGCCACTTTGGTAAGAGGAAACACTTATCCTCACAGCAATAGGTTGTCCCCGTCTCTTCTTCCCAACGCTTCTTTGCACAATATGTGACGCCTTGTATCTCCAAACACCTATGCTCGCAACATGAGATGCGCTTACTTTCCATAGTTGATGTTGCTTTGACGAGGGAGCACGATGAAGTGATGCTGTGGTCAGTGGGAATGGGGTTTATATAAACTAAGGTGAGTGGAGGGGGAAAGGTCAAGGTCATCCAAATGGAGTTTTAAAAAAGAAAAGAGTAGAAAGACTACTCTTGTGTATCTATAGCGATTTCATTGATAGTAAGTGCTTCTGTATGCCAAGTTGATCTGTATTGACAGGCTCCTAAATAATGTTTGCAAAAACCTGCGAAATGATTGTTGCACAATTTGCAGCCAGTTAGCTGTTTTAGTGTGAATTCAATGCAACGTTCAGGGCAACAAGTGTACTTATGCCCTCTCATCTGGTACACATGGAATGTCTTCAACTGTGGTTTTGGCTTCTTCCAAGACTTGCACTTACACATGCACTGACCAAAAGCTTCACATTTTCTGCATGCCAGGCCATCCGCAACATCAATGTCATTTGGCCATGAAAAACATTTCTGTTCACAACAGTAGTTGAGTTGACTCTCCATGTTGCTGTGGTGAAGGTGCGCGATGGAATGATGCTGCACTCATTGAGAGTGCACCTTAAATAAACTCAGTGGAGGGGGTAAGGTCAAGGCCATCCAAACGGGGTTTTAAAAAAGATAACTAGTCGTCCTCCTCCTCCTCCTCGTCCGTTGTACTTGGAGAGCTGTCAGACGAAGAGCCCCGCGCAGGTGCTCCCCAGATGAAAAACAAATCAATTTTAAAACGAAGACCAGGATCTTGCATCATCAATTCCTTTAATTTGTCACATACTAAGTCGACCTTGTGTAAGGTGTCAACAACAAGCTTCCAATTCGTTGGCTCAATATAACTTGTAGTAGAGTCTGCCTCGCTGATAACCACATCCTCCGGCTGTATTGGAGTATAAAGATGTGTAACGTTCTTCGGCTGTAGCTGAGGCTCAGGCTGGCTGGAAGTGGAAGGTTGAGTGTGGACCCCTGTCGCATCGAAATCCATAGTCATTCTACATTCAATGTTGGGGTTTTCGTTTAATACATACACCAATTTCTCATGCAACATATCCACTTCTGCCGAGTCTTGCAGATGAACATTCCAGGAAAATGGCCATTCTTCATCCGTAGTGGAGTCAACTCGAGAAAGAGTGCTGTCCACCATGATAGCTAAGCAAGGAATGATGTGAGCTACAGACTGTGGTGACAGTATTGAAAAGTAGAGGGGGTAAACCAAAAGTATGTGGAAGGGGTATTTTCAAGGTCATTTAATTTGGGTTTAAAAAAAAAGGAAATAGTGGAGGGGGAATTCTCAAGGTCATCCAATTTGGGTTTTAAAAAAAAGGAATGAAGGTTACTCCTCTTCAGCCTCGTTGTCCCCCACATCCTCATTAGCCTCATCTTCATCGACGTCAGACTCGCCGTAAGGGTAGATCGGGGACATGGGCGAATATTGTGGAGATTGTTGACCGTTGTTATCCTCCCCTTGCATTCTAACTTGGGACCAATCATAATTTAAATTCATTTGTATTATGATCCCAGGGTTGTCCCGCAGTATTTCCTTCATCCGTTCGCAAATTGTTTTCAAATAGTGTACACTATCGATCGACAGTGTCCAACCCGTACTTGTACCAACATCAGTAGTGGAGTCAGCTTGGCTGATGGTGTTGTTGTCTGCCATGGTTGCTTGTCGGACAAGAAATGACGGTTGATGTGATGCTCATGCAGGAACATGGTGAAGTGGTGGGGGGTGTGGTGGAGTAGTGGGGGTATTTTCAAGGTCATCCAAACGGAGTTTTAAAAAAAAGGAAAACCTACAAAGTAACATTGAAACTTTCCAATTGATGGTGGCGAGCGTTTTCTTCTGCAACCTTGCCGACACATGTGACTATGCCATACAGTATAAAAAGTACAACCATAATAAGGCCGAACAATAAAAGATAACCGTTGACTATCATGATATTTTCTGAGTGGATCTGCTTTCTTCTTATCGCCCTCTCCTGCATCCTCTTCTCCAACTCGTGGACGAAGTCACAACATGCGTGAGGACATCTTTCATCTGTTGGTAGGTTTGCCATTGTTGATGTTGTCGGTTTGGCTGTTGAAGATGGAATGAGGTTTCCAAGTGTGATGTGCCATGTACATTAATAGTCAAGTGGTGGGGGTAGCAAAGCAGTGGAGGGGGAAGTTTCAAGGTCATCCAAATTGTGTTTTAAAAAAAAACCTATCTTGTTACTGAGCTTATAATTCAGTAACAAGATAGGTGTTTTTGTTCTTTTACTTCTTTAATATAATGAAAAAATATACATATTCTATTATTGTAAGAACAAGGAAGACAACTGCTAGTCAGCTGAAGTAGTCCAAGTTGTCTGGCTCGGTCTTCATCGACGCCGGTGAGGAAGCTGTCGAGGAGTGTCCAGGCTCTTCCTTTGGCTGCCGGGTGTTCCGTATATTGCAAGCGTAAACCTGCACGTTTATACGGTAGCCTCGTGCCACCATCAGCTGCAACTCCTTGTACAAGTCGTTTAGCTCCTGCTGAGTCTTGATGCTCACCTCCTCGTAACTTGCGCAACTGACGTTCAGAGACATCTTGATGTTGCTAGGTTGGCTGCTGGAGTAGAAATGAAGCCGAGGCACAGCGCTTGGAGGTACATGAAAAAGTGGTGGGGGGTAATAGTGGTGGGGGTATGGAAGATCCAATTAAACAGTTCTAAACTTTTTCCATCGATACAATGGAATGGAACAAATAGCGCAGGTGTCCTTGTAATTTTCAAATCGAAACAGTGGTGCTAGAAATCCGAATTGTTTTATACCACCATCCTGTACGAATCGCCGAAGGTCTCTGACGGCGGCCTCGCCACAAGGCCTACAAAACTTTTCCCCATCGTGGAACTTATACCAGGAGTATTCCGAATACCCTGTATTTTCCCTCCTGTAGCGTTTGACATCTTCTTTTATTGTTAGTGGGATATTGTCTTGTAAACATGTTGGGAACAAGTCTTTGTGAGTTATAACTCGTTGTATGCAAAGCTCGTACAAGGTGCTCATCGTTTGCTAGTTGGCAACAGACTGACCGTTTTTCGCATCCAAGCAGGTTTGAATCCTAGTGCGGTAGTGGGGGTAATTGTGAAATGCAAAGGTCAAAGGTCAAGGTCACCCGCGAAGTTTAAAAAAAAATGCAACATATCAATACGTGAAGTCTGTCACATATTGATATGTTGCATTTTTTTTTGTTTTTTTTATTTTTTGTCTTTTATGATTCGTTTATTTATAAAACATTACAACAACATATGTACAACATTAAAACTTAAATCTAACACTGCTGCTTGTCAGCGATGTGGATGGTCAACTCTGTAGAATTGCTACCCGTGCAGCCGTGGGACACCAGGTATAGACACCCGGGTTGAATAGAGCGAAGATCCTCGTTTTGTAGAAGATGGACGAATCTCTTGGGCAGGTACACCTGGAACTTTGGTTCATCCCCCGGAGTAAACGGTGCCTCGCTGAGACTGCAGCAGATGGCCTCCCCAACTGTAGTCTCCATCTTCTTCATAGCATGGATTATGTAGTGCTTCTCGTCTTTTAGTTCCGAGCACTTCTTTACAGGTAATATTGTTGACTTGGAGTGAGCATTGAACTGCTCGACCAAAGTCTGAAGGAACTGGTGAGATGCCATGGTTAGGTTACAGATCGTCTTCTTGCTCGGAGATGTTGTCGTCTCGGAATCTCGAGTAATACTCATGCCAGGTCCCTGTCTGCTCCCCACTTATATACTCTCCGTTACCCCCACCACTCCCCACTTCCCCACTTTGAAGGTAAGAGGCGAGTTTATAGGCATTTTTCAAAGCGCAATGTCTATCTTTATCATGTTCTGGGCTTTTTGTACAAATACATATGGTTTCCAGCATGTATTGATAATTCTTATCCAATTCCACATCATTAACCGGAACATGAGTAAATCCTTCGATCCATCTTTTCTTTTCCAGCCCCTTTGTGTAAATATTGGTAAACTTGTCTGAAAAGTGATGCATAATGTGATACAAGTCCGTGTAACTTGTAAAACCATCATACCAATCGATATGATGAAAGTGTTTTGAAATCCATCTGTTGGTAGTAGCGGCTTTACTAGTTAAAGACGAATAAGAACATGGTGGTTTAAATAAAAACGAATAAGGAACACTTGTATTCATGTCCAAAAACACAAGTTCTTTTATAATGAATCTATCATCATTACCACGAAATGCTTGAAACTCAATAATACCAGGCTTGGACTTTACTTGTTCTTCTTCTCCCTTGTCCATTTTGAAGGTCACACGTCTGCTCATTACGAAGTCAGGAGGTCAACTGATTTCCACACCACGGTAGGTACTACTTTTATACCAGGCCGTACAGTTGTTGGCGCGTTGGTGTATATTTAACGTGGGCACCGTCCCCAATAGGCCTAACCCCACAAAAAGTTGGTAATTGTTTTAAAAACTAACCATTGTCATTTAAGTTTCCATCTTTATATTTTCCTTGTTTTCGTTTTCATCACTAACACTTGATTCTTCTCCTCCATCTTCCTCTTCTTCCTGTTTTACTGATTTCTTATGTAGTTGAGCGTACTTTTCCAATTGTCTCCACATCTGTACTTCATGAGGAACTCTATTAAATATAGAAGTATCCACAGGTCCGTATAATATAGGTGCGTCCGGTTGTTTGTCCAAAGTGTCTTCCAGATAATCTTTAATAATCGAACTTGAAAACACCAGTTGTCTCAAGTATCTTGTTATAGGTTCAGTAGCACAAGTTAAAATGAAAAACTCCTCTCGATTAAGTTGAATTTTGTTATCATGTCTTGTTGTGTCTCTAAACCGCAGCTGATGATCACCACGTTGTTTAATAATATCAATTTCCACATTTGAATCCAAAAGTCCTACTCTTGTCTTTCTTCCAAACATGTTACTACTTAAATAGCATTCTAGCAGATGCAAGTGTTTCATAAACGATTCCCAAGCACTGTCCGTAAACATAATCATTTTGGGTCCATGAGTTAAAATTACAGTAGGGGAATAATCTGTCGTTTTCATAACACCGATTAAAACACTTTTGTCCAAACTGGAAGAGATTGGGTAAAATATTCGCAAAAATACCTCACTCAATATGTTTGGAGAAATATTATCTTCAATATCCCTTTTTCTCTTTTGTATATTCTTTCTTCTTTTACCTTTTTCTTCAACATTATTACTGGCGTGAAGTTGTCCGCAAACGTTTTGTTCACCTCCTTCCTGGTGACCTTGAGGATCTAAAAACTCAGATATCTCCTTCTCAATATCTACCACATTTTCAGGTGTACCACTAGGAGAAGCCATATTGAATACGATGCTACCCATACAACAGTAGGCAACAAACTGATGAGGGGCGGCCTGTACGCTCTGCTTTTATACTCGCGGAATGAAACAAAACCGGTTTTTACAGTACATTCTTAACAATTCCAGTTAAAGGTGTGTATGTTACAATTTTATCATGTAGAATTAAACAGTATGCAGTTGTATTTGGAGGTATAGTTGCAGTAAACTCCATTTCAATCTTTATGTCAACACTTGATGATTTTACTGATTCATTTTGTTTAGAACAATCAATTACAACTATTGTGTAACCATCTAAGTATTCTTCTGGTGATAGTAAAGGTGTATTTGTTTTACCGTAATATGAATTTTGGAATCTCGCATACATATCGTATAATATACTGTACTTTTTATTAGCGAATGACACATTCAAATTGTCATAGGGGAAAAATTGTGAATTCAAATAAACTTTAATATTTTTTAAGTTGCAATGATCAAACTTGCCTGCATGTTTTGTGATGCTGTCCCTCCTACCTGTTTGTAAACCAAATATAATATACCTGGCTCGTTCTACGTAATTAGATGTTTTAACAGTCCAAGTGTGACGATCTGTAGCTGGCAAGCTTGGATGTTCATGGAATTCCCAACTTCTAAAAGGAATTACAATATCACGATCAGCCTTTAACTTCCTTAATAGTAGCATTCTATGCTCGTCAGCTAATTTAACATGTGGAACTCTCCATACAATTTTGTCTAATGTTAATTTCCATTCTAAGTTTGCATCTGTTGTACCATCTGGAGCTTTAATAATGTCTTTATCGTTAGAAGATCTCAATAAAACTAATTCTTGTTTAACATTCAATATTATTTTTCTATAGTCTTCAGCAAATCCAAGCAACAAACGTAATGGGATATGAAAATCAAAATATCCATTTGTATTTGGAGTGATTGTATCATGTTCAGGTAAAACCCATCCGGCAGGTTGAAGTAAATTGGTTTCATTAGGTGATATAGATGTTATCCCTTTTAAAGTTGTTGTAATACCTACTTTTTTAGTAGAATCAACTGTTACACCTGATATTTCATATCTAATTTCATCAAAAAGGAAAGCCATAGGATTATTTATCAATGGAACTGTTGTACCAGTAGTAGTACCGTCCTTTTTAGTAACTTTTCCTTCAATATACAAGTAACTTTCACATGGTAGTGTGTAAATGTCTTGATGTTGTATGGGAATACGAATTTCATCGTTATTGTTTAATTTCGATGAAGTGTAAGGGTTGTGGGTGTAATATTCTTTTTCCCATAGGGTTTCGTCGAATGTTGGACCCTGCGCTATATCCAGTATATCCATAATCGGTTAATTTTAATCCAACTCTCTCTAAGAAACGAATGTTCTCGCGTGTTAACTCCTCCACAGCTGAAGAGCTACTAATGCGGTTTCCCGTAGGTTGTTCGCTTTTAAATGTTAAACCCATGGTTTTGTATTAAAGTGTCGATTTTAAATGTAATCTAATCGTAATAGGCTCTTCTCTGAAGTCTACCAAGTTACCGTCTTGATCCAATACGCTCAACACGATGTCTGAAATGAAAGTGGTGTTCAACGGTAGATATACCAGGTTTTGTGGCTTTTCAACAATTTTAAATCCAGGTGGTACACTTGGGTAAAATGTATGTATGATATGGGTGTTAGCCCCATCCCTGTAAGCTCCTTGTATAATGTTGCAAGTTATGTCTATACTATTGACTTTTAATATTGTTACTGTTTTCTTACCGGAATGTGTTACATCTGGTTCTAAAACGGTTTGATCGTTGGAAAATCCTAATAAATCACCAATTGAGTGTGGTTGAGTAAAATCTATATAATATTTGGAAGTAATTTCAGCTTTCATCGTATTATTATTACCTTTTAATGTTATATTGTCTTTTCTCATTTTAGTTTGCAAAAATTCATTTATGTGATCGATTTCATAAGAACCTGTGGGTAACCTACATTCTTGTAAGTCTGTAAATTTCCCACTGGCATCTTTTCCCTTATAATAATGCAATACGTTATTTTTACCTTCCGTAACATTGGGAATAGAGTTGTAAGTTGTAAAATCCAATAGTGCCGCTTCCCAAAATCTTCCTTTTTGCAAGCGTAACGCTGGAAAAAGAATACTTCGTAAAGTGGACGATTTTCCTGTTAATGATATCGTATAGGAAGACATCTCAATAGTGACTGATACTTTTAGCTAAAAATTCCAAACATAAATGGCCGCATATTGAAGTATTATCAGGTTGTTCTCTTTTATAGTTATAATATATGTTTTTAGCAGATTTAAAGTAATTTTGAAGTTCTTTTGGTGGTGGCAAATTACCGAAACTATCAAAATAATATACATTGTTATTTAGTTTCTTATAACAAACCCAATGGGTGCCAGGCCCTTCAGTATTATCCAAATTTACAATTCCAGTCTCATTTTGCCACATTTTCTTTGGTAAACTGTCTTTCATAAACACACCGCGGAAAAATGGTATTTTTAAACAGGAAATATATTTAAATAATTCAATATTGGTTAATGCTTTATGTGGTATGACCAATTGATTTTTTTCATTTAATATGCACGATAAGGTCTTAGGTAAAGACCTGCCCCGTTTTTTACCATTGACCACACGGTGGGCTTCTTCCTGCCTTTTCTGCTAGATCGTCGTCTTCTTATATTTCCTCCATGTTTTCTTGTGGTTGACTTCCTTTTTACCCTTCTTCTCCTCCTTTTTCCACCTCCTACTGCTGTTTTAGCCTTCATACCTGCTGTTACTGCTAAAGCTGCTGCTTTTTCTGCTATGCTAGCGTCACTTGATTTTACTCGTTGCCAAGCTATGTCCGCAAGCTTTCTGTCTGCTATCGATCTATTTTTTGAATCGGCAAACGTGGAATATGCGATATCGTGTTCTTTACAAGCCTGATCTAACTTGTTTATGCCTGGATCACCTCTTTCCAGTCGTTTTTTCAATTTAGTTCCTGGTCCGCAATACTGATAACCTCCCGGTATATGAAATTCGTATGGTAAAGCGTCTATTGCTCTATTTACGATAGATCCTACTGGAATACGATTTAAAGCTTTACTTAACAGAGAAACCGCTGTGGACGTGATCCCACCTCCTTTCCTTGCAGTGTCTCGATATGGACTGATGTACTTGAACGTCATTATTGTCCTTTTATAATCGCAATGTGCAACTCATGTGTTAACTCTATGACGAGTTGGACATAAATGAAATCGTTTATAGTGATCTTATATTAAATATCAATATCACCCCAATCTGATGATCTAAACTTTTGCGTATTAGGGTTAATAAAGTATTTTTTTAAAATTTCCCGTTTAATCCAACCACCTCTCGCGGCTTCGTCCCAAATTTTATGACCTGGTCCTCCTTGAAGAATTTCCGGTGTGAAATGATTGTGAAAATCAAATAACGCATTACCTAAAACTTTTACAAGGAAATTAACAGTGACGGCATTATCTACATGTTCAGGGTCTTTAAGGTCTGTTATACGTTTATTTTTACAAGTATACACTTTACTATCCTTAAATGATGTTGTGATGGTCTGTCCTACAGTTGCAGCATCATTCGGGTGTCTTCCTGCTCTCAAGTTTGTAATATTGTTATTATTACATGTAAAAACTGCAAAGTGTAAATTTGGATCTAGATGTACGGTTTGTGATAAAGCAGCTGCATCATGATCCTCATGACCCCATGACACGTTTGATAACTTTTTATCCATGCAATCCCAAGCATTATTTTTGTATGTTAATAAATTAAATTTCTCATTACCTTGAACAAATTCATCCCCTTGCTTCGATACTACTTGATTTTGTTTTACAAAAGAGGTTGTTTCTTTTTTTAAGGTTTCCATCATTTGACCCACTTTTGCACCATCTGATGGCGCCGAACCATCTTTAACATTTGCTAAACAATTACCAAAACAATCTATAACCCCTACATCACGTATGATACAATGATCTTTTATATATTTGAGGTTTACAGCATCATTTTCATTTTTTGGATAACCTATATCGTTAATAACAAATTTATAAAAAGAAAATCCATCTTTTGTCTTTTCAGGTATCAAGGAATGTAAATAGCGTCTATTTACGCTGTCTTTTGCATCTTTAGGGTCATCTACGTTGGATATACGTTTATTGTTAGCACTATACGTTTTCCCATTGAATTTTAACGTATTTTTTAATTCAGATGACAAATAACCTTTGTTTATTGCATCACCGTTTTGATTTGGTTTACCAACGTTGATGATTCTATGATCTTCTGCGTCATATGTGTTATTTTGTAGTCTTAATGTTGGCGATATCTTTTCCTTTAATATTTTTAAATTTATTGCATCGTTTTCATCCGTAGGATCTTTTATGTTTTTTAGCCTTTTATTACTCATATCATAATCTCCATCAGGTGTTTGTGGTAAACCAGCACTTCTTTTTGAACTATTCGCATAATATAACCCATCCGAGGAGTAACGTCCGAACTTGTCGACACTCATGGTGCAACTGAATAGTATTCTAGGGAGTAACGCATTTTTATGAGATTACCCCACGGTTTCGGAGTTCATCCACTAAAGCCACCCATTCGTTTTCCAATCCAGTATGACCCGCTTCTTTAGCTTCATGTATTAGTTTCATTCTATCCACCAATTTATTGATATTATTGTAATAAATCACATTTGTATTATATAATTTCTTCATTAAACCTGTACCTGTAACAGACTTACTTCTTTTTCTTCGTTCCTGAGCACTTACATCCAAAGTGGATGCCATAAATCTTCGTTTTACAGGTTTTCTTTGTGTTAACGGCATTGTTTGTCTTCTAGTTGGTATTAACTTGGATACAAATTCTTTATATTTTAAAGACTTAGATCTAAAAGGAGGCTGGTCAGGTAAATACTTTCTCCTATATGCATTTGTCTGTTCCAAAATATTTTTATATGCTTCCATGTCTTTTTCTTTCACTAACGATACTGAAGGCTTATTTTCAAATAATAATTCAAATAATCCTTTTGTGCCCTTATACCTTTGATCACCAATAACAATATTATCATGTTCGTCAACGTTTAACGGGCTATTACCTATCATTAAACCATCTTCTGTTAATCTCGCTCCATAACTATGGTAATTCTTATTAGGAATTGTTCCAGCTAACATTTTTAACATATATTTCCTTCCTAAAGGTCCTTTGTTATGAATGTTTTCCCCCAACAAGCTTATGTTTGACGGTCCTTCTCTTGCCTCTTCTCTTTTTTCCTCTTCACTAGCAGTTGGTGCTTCTTCTTCAGGTCCCCTTTCACTATATCCTGGTGATTCTAGCTCTCCTTCAGATTCTGCTCCGGTAAAGCCACTATATGTAGAGGATTCCGGGTCTTCATCACTAAATACTTCATATTTTACACTTTCTCTTTCAAACTTTGTGATAGGTGCAATTGCATCCCCTTCCAATACAGGTTTAGCGAATTTTTTGTTTAATTGTTTCAAAGGTTCAGTAATAGGTTTAAAAGTAGATTCAAGGAATTTCTCCCTCTCGCTAATACCTAGTTTTAATGCTCTGTTTTTAGCCCGAATTGAATCACTAAGTGATTTTATTTCTTTTACTAATTTTTCTTGGTTAACCATGTTTGTAGCAAGACGTGTTGTACAACAATGAATGTTTTATACCATGTTCAATGTATTAATATAAATTTATCAAATCCTATCCTGTATCGACCATTGTTTAGCGGTTGTTCCTTCATAATTGTTAGGAACCCATACTTTTCAGCCCAAGCCTTTCCACATAACTCTTTAAATCGTTCAAATGTCATATCCGCATTTACATGATCAAAATATATATGTTTTAGGTTGGTTTCGTCCTGTTTAAATACAATTAACATGTTTGCATTGTCTCTAATGAGTTGTTTTGGTATTTTGCTGTAAGTTTGACCAATATAAATGCTATCTATGTTGTTATGTCGACCCATAGCGAAGTAATTCCTTATTGTGTTTTGGTTTTCACAAGATACATCGTCAAATATGAACACGGAGAATAATTTAGCTTCTTGTGGTTGCATGACACTCTCGCTTGCATTAAACTTTAAATATTTAACCTCAGGCACATTATTCAGTATCTTTTCCAATAATTGATACTTTGGTTGTTGTAGTGATTTTGAAAATACATATAACGATTGTTAAAACGTAATCCTTTAGGGTTTGTAATCATATTGAATACCACATTAGTTTTTCCACAGTTGGAAGGTCCGGTAACCAGACAGCGCACGGTGTTTGGTAACAGATTGCCATGTTTCCCACTATTAAATTCTGAATTATCCACTGTGAGTTCATCTATATTATTAATAGTAAAACTCTCCTTTTGTGGTATTATCTCCATCCTTTGTAATGGTTCAACCTAAAATGATTCTCTATCGTTATATCAAATCCTTTTTAGGTATCCAAGAATCTTCTGTCTTATTAAATCCTAACCATCGTACTTTAACCTTATCTTTTTTCCGTTGCAACACCTTTTCAACTAAATATACATCGCCTACTGTTGATTTTAACATTTCATGTCCATAAAACCCTCCTTCTAGCAATTGTCCTTTATTATCTTTTAAAATATATGTCTCGGGTACTGTAGGTTGTACTTTGAATACAGTAAAAACCTCATTGGTCCAATTTGGCAGATATCTTTTACTGAATACACCTTTATATTTACTTATTCGCACTTTATCGCCCACATTAAATTTTTTAGGCTTTAGTTTTTCAACCTTTGGTTTAGTATTCATTTTTATACGTTTTAATACAAGGTTTTCATTTTTACTAGTTACTTGGTTTGGTTTCATCCCGATAGTCCTATGAAATTTGTTATTGTAATCGTTTATAAGTTTTGGTAACATATCAATCCATATGTGCGATCCTCTGTTGGAAAACATTTTATACATTGCACTTTTTAAAGTTCTGTTGAATCTTTCGATTATTGAAGCTTTTACCTCTGAATTGGTTGAGTAATGGTTTATATTGTGTTTTTCATTAAATTTGCAAATTCCTTATTAAAATATTCTTTTCCATCATCTGTTTGTAAATGTTTAATAGTATGTTTGTCTCTTTGTATAGCTGTTTCCATTGCTTTTGTAACACTTTTGCCACTTTTATCTTTTAGTGGTAAAGCATCTGCCATTTTTGAAAAACAGTTAATAACAGTCAATATGTATTTATATCCTTTATTTTGTTTGCTATAAGGAATCATTTCTATTAAATCTGCTTGATATAAATCATTAATTCCTTTTATCACCGTATTTCTTCGTGAAACTTTCTTCTTGCAGGTTTATGAAGTTCGTTGACAATTTGTTGCTTCAAGTCCTTCATATTGCAAGTTTCAATGTTTGTTGTGCCACATGTATAATCACAATGAATGTTGTTTTAAATATTCACATCATTTATATGGGTCAAGGTCATCCAAACTTGTGTAAAAAATGGGGAACACGGCTTTGGACTTGCCGTGTTCCCCATTTTTTTACGGAAGGAGAAAGGAATAAGGTCGAAGTTGTAGAAGGACGAAGAATAGGTTACTAGTTGATAGGGTTTAGGAGTAATGGCCGAATGGAAGAGTGTGGATTTTGTCGGGCATAACATGTCTTTTATCATCCGGGCTGACAGTGCTTTTTTAATTTCGGTGACACTGTAGACTTGATGCTTGAAGCTTCGGATATTGTTGAATGTTGCTGACATTGTAGTATCTTCAAACAAACAAGTCTTGTAGTGGTCAAATGTCACGTGTTTTTTTAAATAAGATGTCTTCACTCCTTTTGCTTTCTTGACTGTCGGTGTGTTGTTCTCGTGGTACATCTTAAATGAATACAATTTCGCCATCAACGCTACTATTTCTTCTAAAGGCATTCCATTTGCTTCATCTTTAAATTTTCCAATTACTTTTTTATTTTTTTCATTAAAATTTGGATGGTTCTTCGGATAGTCAGAAAGTCGAAATCTTCTTTGTATGAAAATGTCCTTACGTCTTCATACATGTCCAAAGTCTTTATCCAGTAGATAAACGCGTCCGTATCCATGTATGCGACTCCAATGTTTTCCCTTCCGTAGTGTTTAACCATTTTGTTATAATGGAAATCATACATCAGGGTTTTACTTATGTCCAAAATCGACATACCTATGTATAACGGACGGTCCATGACTATTGTTGTTTTCTTCATACTGACGGCGACTAGATTTTCGTTTATAATCATGGATGTTCCAAAATTTGGTTTTTGCACTAATTTTTCCAATTTTCTAGGATCACTCACTAATTTTACATTTTTATGTTTTCTTTTGTTCTCCAAGGTCTTCCCAAAGATGGCGTTGTTCATTAATTTATAGAAGTCCTTTTCAAATGCTGTTGTCGCTGCAGCTCTTCTTGTAGTGTTGGAATCAATGTATGGTTTCAACCAACAAGACTGGGTGAATTCAATTGCTCTATGAATTCTCACTATACGTAGACCCAATTCAAGAGCCTGTTGAACTACCCAGTAATGAGCCACATACCGATCTTTATTCTCCAAGGTCATCATCAATTTTGGCCATCTTCCTGTCGGTGAAACTTCAGTCTTGGCTAGGAGAGGCAAGTCGTAGTGATGGTCATGAAGGTGCTCCGGGTATTCAAAATCACAGTCCAAAATATAGCCTTTTGGACCATCCTTTGGAATCTGTGAAATGTCTCCGATGGTGGCCGGGTCGATCCATTTGAAGTCAGCATAGGGAAGCGGATTTGACATTGCCCAACCATAAAGGTTGTTTGCGTCAAAGTAGCCAAGGTAGACCGATGGTTGTTGCTCGTCGAAGCCGGGGATGTACTTGTTGTTGGCTTTAACATGACGTGTTACAGCTTGTGTCAAACCGCCCCGTACACCAGATTCCATCATGAGCACCATATCAATATCCGTTAGAAGTTCCAGTCGACAGTTGGTTGACTTTAGCATAGCTTGCCATGCTAATCCTGGAGATGTGTACGAGTGTAGAGGTCCAGTCCATAGGCGGAGAAGCAGGTGTTTCTGAATTCTTCCATCACATCGCACAGCAGAGTTACGTCCAATTTTATATAAAAGTCAGAATATTCCCCTAAGGTTTGAATGTTTAGTTGGTTCCAAACATTACAAGCATGATTGTAGTCTTCAATGGAGATTTCACTTTCGTTTAATTTGCTGTTGAAGGCTTCAATAGGTGGTAGACTGGTTTCTTCAAATTTTTCTGTAGAAGTTATGTAATCGTAGGGGAACACTCCTTTACGTAATACTAAGTCCAATTTATCTTCAGGTACAATCTTGCTGGTTTCTTTTAGGTCTTCTCTTTGTAGATTCTCAGACAATCTGCTCAAACTAGATGCCATAAATCTATAAGAGTCTACAAAGCGAAGTTTAATTTTACCTACTGTTTTTGAGAAACTGATATACTTTTCCAATGTTGTAGCAAGAACATCAATTCTACCATTATCTCTTCCTAACTCTGGAATAATGAAGTGGGAGTCGTAGCCGCTAAGATTGTGTAACACGACAGGGATAAAGTGGGGCAGTTGTTATTTATATTGCATGAATTACAAGCAGCTCCTCTGTATAAACCTGTCAGGTGATCGTGATCTCTTACTTTTGGATTTTCTTCACTGAAACTCTTCTTGCATAGATAACATCTTGATGTCAGATTATATTCTTCCTGTTGATTCTCATTCAAAGGTTCCATAGGTACGACATTACCATACAAGCGTTGTACCTTTTCAGCAATGTCATACAACCGGTCTACGAAATACTTAGCGGCTTCTTCACCACGGTAGAGTATTGGAGTGGATGTTAAACCATAGTCTTGCAATTGGTTTTCAGACAAGGTTGATTTCACTAGTAGACAAAAACTGTTGGGTTGATGCAACTGATATTTTGTTCTTCTAGTCACTTCACCGTCCGGCAGCTCCTGTGGTACTAACGTAGATTCAAAATCTGCGTAGATGACTACTGGAATCCGATATTGGTGAACTGTCTTGTTAAATTGGATACACGCTCGAGATGGTGGTGGCAGACTAATCTTTACTTCATAATTTTCGTTACAAAGTCTTTTGTGTTCAATCAACCATTCTGATCCTCCACGTCTTAGTTCTTTATATGTGAAGCAGAAACATCTTTTACACACTGTTAACCTACTTTTATGTTTTGATAACTGATTCCATACCAAGGCTACAAAGTCCTTTATCCATACATAATGGGAAATTTCACCCTTCGTTATCAATAGCAAATCCGTGTGGTTTCTTTGCTCGTCTTTTACTACCCGCAAAGGATAAACGTTGTTTGAATCATCCAGACCAAAAACATTGACTGAAACGCCAGGATTTTTCTTTTCAAATTTGTCAATGTCTTTTAAGGTAACTGGGTAGGTGAGACCTTAAAAGTTGTAGCGATGTTCATTCTCGTAATATTCTCTACCAACTCTACAAGGATGATCTTTAACATATTTGGTTATCATTGCATATTTAAAAACATTCATTACCTTCATTTTGCACATTCCTACACGAGTTGGTGTTTTGTATTTTCTTTGGTAGAGGGATAAAACTACTACCCCTTAAACCATATCCATGCTTATGAACCCTTACATCCATACCTTCAATTGATGACAAAGTCCATCCAGATCCTCTTCCTTCATGTTCTTGAAGTTTGGTTATAAGTTCCTCCAAGCATTCTTCAATTATATCATCGATGTTGGAGGTGAAGGTAAGGGTTCGGTTTTTGGTAATGAACGCTCTCAATGCTGTTTCACCATCAGTATTGTTAAACATAGCCTCTAACACCATTCCAAATTTAATAAAATTTAATCTTTGTAGTTCTTCCCTCAAGGTTCCGCCAACAAGTTCCTTAGCCTGGGTTATAAATGTTTCCAGTTCCAATTGAACATTATTAATTTTGAAATGTGTTACAACTCGTCCTGGCAAGGCCGTGGTGCGCAGTTGTTTCACATCTTCCAGTTCTTCTTCAGTGTCCTCTTCTTCAGTGTCTTCTTCTTCAAAAGGTCTTCTAGCAGTAGATGGTCCAGCACCAGCAAATTGGATCACACTAGGTCTTCTTCTTTGCATTTGCTGTAGATAGCTGTCCCAGTAGTCCCTCTGCTTCTGGTGCTCTTCCAAAAACCGGTCAATTGAGTCTAAGTCTATTTCATCCATGGTAATATCTTCTTTTCTATCTTCTTCTTCATGTAATTCTCTGTGTATGGTGAAAAGATCTTCGTCTTGAAAGATTTCCCCACAAATGTCGCAAAGAGCCATTTCAAACAGTTTGGCTTTGAATGCACACTCTGTGAATGTCCACGCAATAATGAGCAGCGCACTCCACCGGGACCCTTTATATCCGAGGCAGATAGGTGGGGAAAGTGACGTCATATGGAAACAGGTTATCACTCATGTGCTAAATTTAGCCTTTACACAACCGTTTGTAATACATTTATCAGTAACCTTGATAAATTGATGATATTTGGTCTAGATTCAATAATTTGTACAAGTTTTTTCAAAGACGTCTGTTTGAGCAAGTTTATGTCGGTCAAGGTCATTTGGAATTATTATTTTGAGCGGGGGATAGAGCACTAAGCAGCATCATTTACTACAAAGTGCTCTATCCCCCGCTCACATTCTTTTTTTTAACTTTTTGTTTAAACTTTTTACAAGGGTGAAACATCACCATCAGAGTCGGAATCATCCTCATCACGGAATAGGCAGCGATGACAATACATAATTCTTCTGGCAACTAACATCCTATCCATTGGACGATGGGGAGTGTCTTGTTCTTGTTCTTCTTCTTCAATTTCCAATTGGAATTCCATTTCTGACTCAGATGACGACTCTAATGTTTCGTAGGCATGCAAGTCCACTTCATTGTCCGTTGAACCAGCTTCGTCAGAGTCCGTTTCAATTTCCATTATTTCTTCCTCCTCTTCCTGATCAACCGCAGGTAGTTGGTCCTCTGCTTCTATAACTTCTACAGGTATTACCTCCAGAATTGAAAGAATTCTGTCGCGATGGAACACGGTGTTGTCAAGTGGAGCCATGGTATGAAAGTGGTGTATCTATCCAATTGGTTTGCCCTTTTTATACCCCCACCAACTATACATTTTATGTGGGTCAAGGTCACGTAAAAATACCCTTTGAGCGGGGGATAGACCACTAAGCAGCATGCTAGTCCATTGCCGCAAAGTGATCTATCCCCCGCTCTGTTCTACACAACCTCAATCAAGTCCAAGTTCGAGTCCTGTTTAACACATTTTATTCTAATTCCATATCCAATTTAAAAATTTCAATTTCACAAGGTTTACATTCCTGATGTATCAAACACTCCAGCTCCCTAAACATATCGTCCAGTTCGTCCAAATTATGATGTCCTACTTTTAACACATGGAGGTGGTTCATGCTTTGCATTGTAGCATGGCCATCAACAAACAAGTTTCTTTTCCACGCTAACATAAATTCGCAGTTTTCTTGAAAAATCCTTCTCACCAAACACTCATACACAGCCGTCAACATTTCTCTACAGTTTTCATAATGCACCATCACAGTATACCTGTCCAAGTTAGCACCAAGAAGAGATCCACTCATTTTTATAGCGTTCTACTGGAAAGTCCAAAGCAGAATGAAGTCGGGATGTACAGACCCCCTCTTTTATACCAGTTAACCGGTTGTCCTTCGCTTAAAGTGGGTCAAGGTCATTCAAAAGTACCCTTTGAGCGGGGGATAGACCACTAAGCAGCATGCTAGTCCATTGCCGCAAAGTAGTCTATCCCCCGCTCTGTATTCTACACACACACACACACACACACACATGTCCCTGTCTTTTCATTACATACCTAATATATATTCACTACCTTCATCGTCACTATCACTCATCACCGTTTCTACAAACTCCACCGGATTAAAGTTAAATTGTTTCAATTGTTCTTTTAAGTTTTCAATTTGTTGGTCCTTTACTTCTAAAACACTGTGAAGGTGTGATATATAGTCCGCTGCCTCGTTGATGCTTGCTACTCTGGGATCGCCTAACTTCAAGCTGGGAACTACACCCTGCAGCCTGAAGTATGCCATACGCCTTTCTTGCTCCTGCCGTTGACCAGGACTAAGCAAGCCTTGTCCGTCTTGGCTCACCTCCAGCAAGGTCCGTAGCATTGGAGCTTTGCAAGCGTTTGCCCGAGCAACAGTTATGCTATGGAATGGTCGAGCAGGTCCACGAGTAGCAGGCAGAACGTTGGCAGCACGCCTTCTTGAAGAAGAAGCCCGAGAAGTTTTGCAGTTGGAAGCCATGTTGAAGTGCGGTATTCAGCTAAGCGATACAAAGCAGAATAACCAAACTGCACATCAATACCCGTATATATACACTTATCAGTGGTGGGGGTACTAGCTAACCTTGGTAAAGTGGGTCAAGGCCATCCAAAAACATTACCAGAACGGGGGATAGATCACTAAGTGGCATGTTAGTCCATTGCCACAGAGTGATCTATCCCCCGCTCTGTATTTCACATTCACGCACACATTCATACATACACACAAGTCCCAGTCCAAGTCTTTACCCACACACCTATCCACTCTCATCCTCACTATCATCACTGTCCAACAGGCTTTCACACTTCCTAATTAGTTTTTCCCATTTACTCCGGATATAAAGTAGCTCCCTGCGAGTATTCTCTAGCATTCTGTCCCTTTGCTCTATGACTTCGTCGTACCACTCGATGATGTTTGGTGGAGTCTGAGTTGATGTGTCCATCGTGGTTGGTTGAGAAGCTCCGCTGCTCCGCAACTCCTTCCTCACAGGACCAAAGCCGGAGAATCGGACACGACTCCTTGACGAAGGCCCCGATCGGATTGGTCCAATGCTCGGGCTGGAGTTGGAGGCGGCCGGGCCAGAGGTAGAGGCTGGGACGTTCATAGCAGACATGGTGGTGTTCAGCTTAACGGTGTAAAGCAGAATGAGAGGACGGTTGATCACCACTCCTATATATACCCATTTTTAGTGGTGGGGTTAACACGGGGGGGGGGGGGTTAAAAGAAATTTTGCTTAGTCTTCCCGGTCATCAGTTTTACATACCTTTAGCACACCCATTATTTTGGTTTCTTCAATAACTTTACACACCTCAAACACCCAAGCAAACAGCTCATCTATGTTGTTATAATTAATTTTTGTCCAGTGTTCATACTTATGAGTTTGGTTGTTTATAATACATAGATAAAATGTAGACCCGTCTCGTCTTATACAATACTCAACTTCCATTCTATGCTGGTTTAGCACTTCCCAAGCATTGTGTTGATCTATCAAGAAGTCACCACCTTTGTAATTGTACCGTGACATGTTTACCACGGAGCACAGAAACAGACTGAAGCAAATGAACGGCTCATACAAGCTTAGTAAGAGCGTTAGAGTGGGGGTATCACGTGATACACAACATTAGTTGTAAGGTTAGCACTTTACTTTAAACAGTAATTTATATGGGTCAAGGTCATTCAAACTTTGAAAAATTTTTACCTCCAAACACTTGTAGCAAGCTACAAGTGTTTGGAGGTAAGTTTTTATTTGTTAATGATTTATTTGTAACTTAGTCTTCACCCTCAAGGACACGGTTTGAGATTGTCCCAGTGACTTTACATCACCGCCAGGTTAAAGTATTATACAAGTCAAGTATTTTTTTTTTATTAGTTGACTTGTATAATACCCCTCTCCCTTACTTTAAGAGGGTTAAGACTAAATTTGGAAAAATAATTTGGAAAAAGACTTTTAAATATTGTCCAACACAACCTAACAATTTTGACTTTTTCTTATTTAGTGAGCCCATGTCCTAATCCATTTCCCAAACAGATAGGCATCCTTTTCTTCGAATTAAATAAGCACCGGGGACAAAAAATTCTCTTTGTACCATCGCAGGTGGTACTTTCATTCTATGAAGGCGGCCATCACCTTTTAGAATGATTTGCACATTTATGTTAAATGCTCCATAAGCTTGAACAATGAAATAATATTTTTTGTCCCTCTTGAGCCTATTAATTTTCAGCTTCTG